>ML343627.1:147048-182047 GCA_005239505.1 Nicotiana paniculata | reverse complement strand
TATTTATAGCAAAAAATAGTATAGAATTTGGGTGTGGTCAAAAAATAGTTGTTCACAGTATTTACGGCTTGAAGGTTTAGAAGTGAAGAAACAAATAACTCCTCATCAATATAAAGTGGTGGTGTTCAATTGAGTAACAAAAGCTTTGCAGAAGTCTAATAAAACTTCAATTCAGTTTGAAAAGACGTTCAAGACTTTCCCTAGAATCTAGTCACTTAATGCGGTTATGATTCCTTTGAACAAAACTGGTTCATTTGTAACGGATAAATCCAAAAAAGATGTGTGATAAGATGGACTCTGCTTTTAATCATGATCCAAATAAAGTTATTCCAAATTATGCATAGTATAGAATACATACCGAGTAATCTTGATGAAGCAGGTTCTTCATTGAGATATCTCTTGTGTAAGTCTAAATTTTTCAAGAAAATATAGAAAGTATCATTAGAGATTAATGAGTCATTTTAGTACATGGCACAAAAGTATACAATTGAAAGTATGAGACTGAGCAAAACCCAACCAAATTATGTACAAAATTTACAGATTTTCTAACCAAAACATTTTTTTTAATTTTTTTCACATTTTTTTAATATTTTTCGATTGTTATTTTTGAACTGGTCCTTTTATGTGATCTTAATTATCCCTAATTCTAACTTATTCGTTTCAAAGTAATCTCTACTTAGAGGTTTTGTAAAAATGTCAGATATTTGCTTGTCAGTAGAACAAAAGTCCATCGTGATCAAATGCTTTTAATAGTTGTCCCTTAAAAATTGATGCCTAAAATCGATGTGCTTAGTTTCTTGTGATGAACCGGGTTCTTGGTCATGCTAATTGCACTACTATTATCACAAAAGATGGGGATACACGCAACATCAATTCCAAAGTCCATTAATTCTTGTTTGATCCACAACAATCGAGCACAACATGAAGCAGCAACAACATAATCAGCTTCAGAAGTAGATAAGGCCACAAAATTTTGCTTTGTAGTTTCCCAATACCAAGACATGAGCCAAAAAAGTGTGCCATACCTGAAATTCTCTTTCTATCCATAAGAAAACCTGCATAATCAGCATCAACATATCCCACTAGATTGAAATTACTACTTGTTGGATACCAAAGAAAAAGATCAATGGTGCCTTTTAGGTATCTCAAATTCCTTTTGACAGCAGTCAAGTGAGACTCCTTTGGATTCGCCTGAAATCTTGCATAAAGGCTTATACTGAAAACAATGACAGGTCTGCTATTAGTGAGATAAAACAATGAGCCAATCATTTCCCTATACAACTTCTGAACCAGGTTCATCTATATCCAACTTTGTAGTTGTTGCAATAGGAGTGTCAACACCTTTTAAATCTTCCATTTTAACAAAGTATTGTCAATTTTACCTCTCTTGTAGTCATGCTCAGGATAAAATTTTAATAATTTTTCATACCATGCTCTTGGAACCTGCTTGAGCTCATAAACTGCCTTGTCAAACTTGTACACATGATCAGGACATTCCTTGCTTTCAAACCCCAGAGGTTGCTTGACAAACAATTCTTACTCTAGATAGCCATTGAGGAAGGAACTCTTGACATCCATCGGGTGAAGAGTTAATTCCGTGTAAGCAGCAAAGTCTATGAGGAGTCTTATTGCTTCAAACCTTGAAACTGGAGCAAAGGTTTCATCATAGTCTATGCCCTCCTCTTGACTTATATCCTTGAACCACCAATCTTGGCTTGTCCCTTGTAACTGTTCAATCTTTATCAAGTTTGTTTTTGAAGACCCATTTTGTGCCAATTACTGATCTGTCCTTGGGTCTTGGTACCAGATACCAAACTTGACTCTTTTCAAATTGGTTGAGTTCATCTTGCATTGCATTTACCCGGTCTGCATCTTGCGAGTCCTCATCAACATTTTTAGGTTCAATAAGCGATAAGAAAGCATCAAAAGCACAAAGATTCTTTAATGAAGATCTGGTTTTGATTCTAGAGGTTAGATCAGTAATTATATTCTCAATGGGATGAGAACTTTGATACTTGTAAGATTTCACAATCAACTGGTTTCCCCTTGATGTTCATTCAATGTTTTATTGCTGAGGAACAGGTTCATGGACAGGTTCCCTTGAGGTGTGAGGATCACTTTCTTTTTGTTCTATTCCCCATGTCATGTTTCCCTGGGTGGAAGGACCTGATCCATCACTCGTTCCTTCCTCTAGTGCAGATTCAATCTGGGATATGGTTTCATTTGAATTTCTTACTAGCCCAATTGCTTCATCACCATGTTCTTCCCTCTCAGAAAGAATGCTAGTTTGATCAAATATCACATGAATACTTTCTTCAACATACATAGTTCTTTTTTCATAGACCTTATAAGCTTTTATATGTAAAGAACATCCCAAGAATACTCCCTCGTCACTTCTGGGATCAAATTTACCTAGGGAGTCTTTACCATTATTGTGCACAAAGCACTTGCATCCAAATGCCCTAAGATGGGATATGTTTGGTTTTCTCCCTTTAAGTAATTCATATGGAGTCTTTTCAACAAGAGATCTAGTCATGCACCTATTTATGATGTAGCATACAGTGTTTACAGCTTCTTCCCATAAGCTATGGGGTAGTTTACTAGAAAGAAGCATAGTAGTAGCCATATCTTCAAGTGTCATTTTCTTTCTTTCAACTACTCCAATTTTTTGTGGAGTCCTAGGAGCATAGAAGTAATATATATGCCAAACTCATAACAAAATTCAGAAAATTTAGCATTCTCAAATTCAGTGTCATGATCTGACCTAATTGATGCAAGTTGATTACCTAGTTGTTTCTGAGTTTTTCTAACAAAAGAAGTAAACATGTAACATTCTTCATCTTTAGATGTTAAAAATAATGCCCATTTAAACCTAGAGTAATCATCAACAAGCACCATTACATATCTTACCACCTCTATTTAATGTCCTCATTGGACCACAAAGATCCATATGGATCAATCCCATCGTCCTGATGGTGCTTACCATTTTCTCACATTTGAAAGAGGATCTTACCTGCTTCCCCCTTGCACAAGCCTCACAAACTTTATCTTCCTTGAACATGATGTTAGGCAGCCCTATCACTATATCCTTGGAGACTAATTTATTGAGTTGACTCAGACTGAATGTCCAAGTCTCTTGTGCCAAAGGAGGGGATCATTATCAAACACACTTAAGCAAGTGAGTTTATTTTCAGAGAGTGTGGACAGATCTGCAACATATATATTGTTCACTCTTTTTCCCTGCAAGATAATCTTGTCTGTGGTAATATTAATCACAAAACATTTGGTAGAGGTGAATGCTACCAACTTACCTCTATCACACAATTGTGATACACTTTTTAGACTATACTTTAGTCCATCTATTAAGTACACATTCTCAATAGAGTGAAAATCAGTCTTACCTACCTTTCCAACCCTAGTGATCTCACCTTTATTCCCATTTCCAAAGGAGACATTACCTCCTTTGAGGTCCTCAAGTGAAAGGAACTGGTTCTTTCTTCCTGTCATATGCTTTGAGCAGCCACTATCCATGTACCATATTTGGATGCTCCTCTTCACTTGGACATGCAAAAGGAAATCAGGGGTTAGTCTTAGGAACCCAAACTAGTTTGGGTCCGATTCTATAGGCAAAGGGATGATCAAATTCTTTTTAGACCAACTTGGTAGCCTATTCTTCCCTTGATCAAATTCTTTGTTCTTTTGACTTGCCTTTTCTTTTGGAGTGCATTCACTTTTATAGTTACCTATTTTACCACAGTGTGTGCAAATCTTGTTCTCAGGAAATGTGAGGTACTTGCTTTTGGAATTCATTTAGGTGACAGATTCCCAAAGCCAAGACCTCTTCTGTTACTACTATGATGTTCCTGTAGCCAAGAAAGTACATCGGAGGACTTGTTCCACTTACAAGTTCTATCCAGCTCATGCTTGACCTTGCTTAGATCCTCCTTTAAAATTCTTACATGCTCATCCCTCTTATATAACTCATCTTTTAGTTTACCTACATTTTCTTCTAGAGTGAGTTTTATGCAATCAATTGTCTTCTTACGTGTTCCTAGTTTCAGTTTTAGATTTTAAGAACTAAGTTCCATGATATTTTACTCAAGTGCATGAACCTGGTTCTTCAATGCAGTATTTTCACTTACACTTTCACTAACCCTAAGTTCCAGGTTTTTGCACTTTGCTTTCAAAATTACGCATTCCTCAGACAGTTGTTCCTTTTCATTGTTTACATCCTCAGATTCATCAATTAAATCTAGAAGTAACTCAGATAGCCTTTCTTTAGACAAAAAAATAATCTTGTCTTTGAGATGAATTACAATTACCTCAGTTTCCTCATCAGACTCTCTGATGGCCATAAATTCTTGTTCATCTCCATCTTTATCATCTAAGCTCTCTCCCCAAGCAGCGACCATAGCGTTTGTTGATCCTTTGTTTTTCTTGGGTTGAACCTAGTACTTCTTCATGTTCCTTCGTTCATCTCTTTCCTTCGTCCATTAAATTTCCCATGGAGGACAGTTCTTGATGTGGTGATCAGTCTTCCCACACTTTTAGCATCCTTCACTGGTTTGTTTTTCAGGAACCTTTGGCTTGCTGTAGCTTCCACTTCTTGAAGGACCCTTTCCTCTCCTTAGGTACTTCTTGAAGTCCTTTGTGATCATAGCTTTTAGATCAGAACCTTCAGTGATTCTGAGTGCTAGGCTCCTTTCCTTCTTAGGTACATCCATCTTCATGGTTTACCTCCTAAGTTCATAAGCAGTGAGATTTCTAACTAGCTCATCCAATAGAAGTGTGGAAATGTTCTTTGATTCCTGAATGGTAGTGATTTTTCTCTCCCAAGTAACTGGCAGAACCCTTATCAAAAATTTCTCAACTCTGTCTTCTTCAGGAATAATCCTTCCAAGAGACTTTAGTTCATTTGTCAATGTAGTGAACCTTGTGTACATTTCTTGGATGGTTTCCCCTTCCTTCATGGTGAAATTATCATATTGAGAATATAGTAGAGTTACTCTGGACGTGTTCACTTGTGGTGTTCCTTCATGGGCCACTTGCAGAGTGTCCCAAATTTCCTTTGTAGTGGTAAAACTTTGGATTCTACTGTACTATCTGGACCAAGTCCAAAACAAGCCATTTCTTGGCTTTAGCATTCTTCTCCTATTTCCTCATGTCCTCACAGTGCAGTCAGCTATTGTCTTTGTCACATCTACTCCTTCAGCATTTTTCTTCAGTGTAGCTAGTGGACCATCTGTGACAATGTCCCATAGCTCATAGTCCTCTCCTATGATGTGATCTCTCATCCTGTTTTTCCACCAGTAGTGGTACTGGTCATTGAAGAGTGGTGGCCTAGCAGTGGATTTCCCTTCCCAGTGTTCAGGTGGTGCACTCATCTTGATCTTCTCCTAAGGTGTTAGCCTCTTCAGGGATAACTTGCTCTGATACCAATTGATGTTTTATACTTCAATACCACACAAGAAGGGGGCTGATTTGTGTGGTGTCCAATTTTTCGCGTGCATAGATTTAGAAGGACCTGGTTCTTCTAAGTGTTCCTTAACATACTATTGCTGAAATAGTAAATGCGGAAAGTAAAGAACACAAGTATTTTTACGTTGAAAACACCCAGCTCAAAAGGTGAAATAACCACGACCTACTACTCAATACGATTTTCCCAAACACTTAACTAAATTATTGAGCCAAACTAGCATTTATAAAACACTTTGTAAACCTAAAGATTAACACTAATCCCATTGTAGCAACAATCCTCTAATTGTTGCGACAACTTCAAGTTAACTCTAACTTGAATACTCATAGTACATATTACCATTGCCTATATAGATAAAGCTGAAAGGTACTTACAATTGCCTCTAGATAAAGCTGAAAGGTACAATTTGAAAACACCTACTACAATTGAATTAGATTAAAAGAGACACTTGGAACTGGTTCTTCTATCTGGTTCATGTAGATTCAGGTTCGCACCCTTGAATCACACAAGAATTGCTTGGTATTTTTCTCTCAGCTAACGTTTAACTTCTGCTTTTGTGCGTGCTTGTAGAATGAGAACATCCTGCAATATATAGAGTTAGTAAATCAAGAAAAATTTAGAGTTATAATGCTACTCTTCCTTGGTGGAAGAGTTCTAGTTGTTCTGAACATCTAACTCCTTCCTTATCTTGAATAGTGTTCTCTTTGAGTAAGGAGTCCTTCTCCTTATCAATTATGCAACCTTTTCAATCAGGAGATATCATATATACCAAGTTAAGCTTATCTCCTTCACGTGCATATATTATAATCGAATATGCATGTGTCTGTGTCCATAGGGGATGAACCTGCTTCTTGCTTGAGCGTCCTTTGTCAATCTTCAAAACAAAACTCCACTTGGGTCAACAGCTGGCTGCACAAAATGTTCTTCTACCTAACCACACTTAGTCTACAGTTCTTTATAAGAGAGGACGTTCCTGTCTTGGGAGAAGAAGCCAGCTAATGAGCAGTTTGTGATCACGGAGGCATGGAAGTATTCTGACTTCTTGTGCAAAAATTATATATTGAGTTGTTTGGAAGATGGTTTGTACAACGTTTAAAGTGTCATGAAAACTTCGAAAGAGTTGTAGAATGCTCTTGAAAAGAAGTACAAGACAGAAGATGTCGGACTAAATAATTTTGTTGCCGCAAAGTTCTTGGACTTTAAAATGGTTGACATTAAAGTCTGTCATAACTCAAGTTCAATAACTACAAGTCATCGTTCATGACCTCCTTGCCGAAGGTATAAATTGAATCAAAATTTTTATTAAACATATTGATTATATTATTAATCCTAAATTTAGGATTGTAGGTATGGTCATAAATGAAGCGTTTCAAGTTGCGGCATTTATTGAAAAGTTACCTCCAATGTGGAAGGATTTTAAAAACTACTTGAAACATAAGCGCAAGGAGATGACATTGGAAGACCTTATTGTTCACCTAAGGATTGAAGATGTCTCGTGGAATTCAACAAGGCGGCAGAAAAGATGTCTCGTGGAATTCAACAATAACAGGTGCAAATATTGTTGAGGAAGCTTCAACGAGCAAAAAGAGAAAGAAGTTGTCTAGACCAAAGAATTACCCAAGCAAAAAGAAGTTCAAAGGATGGAAAGGTTGGACACAACGCTACTGAGTGTCGTGCAACAAATAATGACAAGAAAAAAAGCCAAGCAAACAAGATTGAGAAGAATGATGAAATAGATGATTTATGTGTCATGCTTTCAGAATGCAATCTAGTTCGGAAATCCTAGAGAATGGTGGATTGATTCGGGGGAAATTTGTCATGTTTGTGCTAACAAGGAGTTGCTTACTTATTATGCTCCCGCTGGACCCCACAAGGCAGTTTTTATGGCAAATTCCGCTACTTCAAAAATTGAAGGAACGGGCAAGATGGCTTTGAAGATGACTTCTGGCAAGATTGTGACTCTAAATGTTGTCCTTCATGCTCTTGAAATGCGGAAGAATTTAGCCTCGACATCACTGTGAACACCCAATATTTGCCCCGCATGGAAATTTCTCCTAAAAAATAATCAAAAATAATTTTTTAATGAATTATAGGAACTTTTCTTTATTTTAGTTGCATGTCGTGCATGTTTAATACTTCAAAATTAAAGAAAAATCATAAAAAAAATTGTCACATTTTCATTTCAATGCCATGTTAGGTTTAATTTTTATTTTTAGGAATTAATTACTTCATGAAAATCACCAAAAATAGACATTACCTTTAATCAATTAGTTCACTTAATTAGTTAAAATGTTAATTAGGTCATTTTGGTAAAAACAAATTTAATTAGTAGTAAAGTGGCTATTTTCGAAAGATAAAATTTGTCTCTCATATCAAATTTGCCCAAGTTCAGGGGACCTGGCCTAGAAACAAAAAGTTGCGCCCGCTCCATCCTCTTCTTCTCCATTTACTTCTCCCCCCTTCATCCCCTGCTGAAGACAAGCCGCATAGGGAGGAGAATCGGAGCCCACCCCATCTTCCTAACCCTAGCAGCCGCTGACCCCTCTCCTCTCACCCATATGGCCGGCGGAAAATAACAGCCGATCGTCACTCTTTTCTCCCTCATTGACTCCCTCAGATCCCCTTTCATTTTCCCTCACGAAAACCCCGGAAAACACCACAAAATCGAGTCAATAGACCTCCTCCTCTCACTCCTAAAATAATGCGCCCTCCTTCCCCATCATCAAAAAACTTAATTTCGTCACTGGTTTTATACACAACGAATAGTAAAAGAAAAAAGAAGGAGAAACAGTAAAAAAAAGAAAGAGGAAATCACAGAAAAAGAAGAAGAAGGATTCCAAAGTTTGTTTGCGATTTCTGTTGCATTCGTTTCGTGATTTCCGGATGCTCAAGCCGATTTCTAACTGTGATTGATGCTGCTTCTATTAATGATGCTGCTAACTTGTCGAGCTGCATTTTCATTCTCCTAGACTTTATTTGGCGTTCCAAGGAAGTCATGATTTCCAGGTACCATTTTAAGGCAAATGATATAAACCTTCGATTTATTTGAATGAGAATAATGCAAACCTGTTCACACTTTGTTTTGTTTCAAATATGACAAATTGGTTGGTATTCACCATGCTACATTTTGTTTGATTACTTTATTATGACATAAATTGAATTGAAATTCAAGTTTACTACACTCGACATGTTAAGAAAATGAATTAAATCTGTGTTTTTTTTATTTGAGTGGTTTGATTTTGGAAGATTTAAGTTGGTCAAAATATGTAAAGAACAGATTTATGATAAAATTATAAATTACCTTGTAATATGAGAACCATTTGATATAATGACAATTTTCTGTAAACTGAAATTGGGTTTGGTTTAGTTTAGTTCTTCGATAATAGTGAATACTTGTGTTGTGATTTCTCAAGGTAATGAACTATGTTGGTTTGATCAATTAAATTGGTATTATCATATGAATATGAAATGGGTGTAAGTTTAATTAATATAATTGGTCTATAGAGTGAGTTTGTTTTTGTGGTTGTAGATAATTCAATTGATTCCTATTGTTTCATGGTTGCACTCTACAGTTTCCTCGGGTAGTTGTTGGAATTGTTTGTCTTATCATTATTAATTATTTATTTACGGAAAGATAATTTCTCATTGTTGTTAGTGCACTTTTCCTTTGTTCTGGGTGTATATGCGGATATGAATTACATTAGAGTAATGGCCTTTGATTTGCTCGGCTAATATGTGTAGCCATGAATGACTTTAGAAATGTGTAGTTAGTAACTAAATTTGGTTGCATCAGGATGTTTCCTTACGCAGAATACAATTAGTTGTGTTTGGTAGGCTTCAGGAGCGACATGACAATATAACAAGGACAAAAGCTAACACTTCATCCATAACAACTTTCATAAACCATGGCCTCATAATAATCTCAAAATTAGTCCTTGAACAAAAAAATACCTGGTCGTCCAAAAATGCTCTTTAAACTAATACTCAAAATAATTTAGGAAAAGATAAAGAATTTACGAAGATAATAATTTTTGCTTCAAATAAGCATTTAAATTATCAGGCAGGATTACATAATCTACACTCGGGTGCGGCAACTCATGCCCCCGAGCCCAACTCCAAGCAGTTATAAAAATCACATGTTGTAAATCGCGGCTGCATTTCATGTGGCGCGTTTACAATGTGTCCAAAAAACAACAAGTGCACGACATCGTGAATTGTTTCAAGATAAATCCATAAATATTAAAGCGATCTAAAATTAAAAAGGCTAAATGCACAATGGTCTAAAATATGTAAACAATCAGATAATTTAGGCTAAATATTAATAGTTAAGCGACCGTGCTAGAACCACGAAACTCGGGAATGCCTAACACCTTCTCCCGGGTTAGCAGAATTCCTTACTCAGATTTCTGGTCGCAGACCACTTAAAACAAAGTCTAAATTTCCTCGATTTGGGATTTCAATAAATGGTGTCCCAGAACATCGTCAAAAATCCGAGTGGCAACTCTGAAAACTAAAATAAATTCCAAATCCGAATAATGTCACTTAAAGTGGAAAAACTCTCTTATTACCCCTTTCATTAAGTCGGGGTAGTGAAAAAGGAGATGTGACAATCACTTCTACTCAAGAATGGCTTTAAGTGTGTTTTTGTTTCTAACAAGGTTGCCATTAGTAAGAATGAAATGTATGTAGGAAAAGGTACCTTACTGAGAGCCTTTTCAAAATCAATGTAACTGCCATTGATATAAATAAAATTCCAGCTTCTTCTTACCTGCTTGAGTCAAATAATTTATGGCATGAACATTTAAGCCACGTCAACTTCAAAACTTTGCGAAAAATAATTAATTTGAAAGTATTGCCTAAGTTTGAATGCAATAACTCGAAATGTCAAATATGTGTGGAATCGAAGTATGTTAAGCATCCTTATATGTCAGTTGAAAGGAATTCAAATCCTTTAGACTTAATTCACACAGATATTTGTGGCATGAAGTCAATACCATCTCACGGTGGGAAAAAGTATTTCATAATTTTCATTGACGATAATACTGGATATTTATATATTTACTTACTTAATAGTAAATATGAAGCACTTGATGCATTCAAGCAATACAAAAATGAAGTTGAAACACAACTAAACAAAAATATCAAAATGATAAGAAGTGATAGGGGTAGCGAATATGAATCTTCTGTTGAAGAAATATGTTTGGAATATGGCATTATTCACCAAACAACTGCCCCTTACACACCGCAATCTAATTGAATTGTGGAAATAAAGAATAGAACGTTAAAGGAGATGATGAATGCCTTGTTAATAAGTTCTGGTTTACCTTAGAACTTGTGGAGGGGAAGCTATTCTTACAGCTAACCGAATACTCAATCGAGTTCCCCATAGAAAAACGCGATCCATATGAAAAATGGAAAGGAAGGAAAACCAACTTAAAATATTTTAAAGTGTGACGGTGTTTGGCTAAAGTGCAAGTTCCTAAACCCAAAAGGACAAATATTGGACAAAACACAGTTGATTGCATTTTTGTAGGATATGCAACAAATAGTAAGGCATGTAATTTTTTGGTTCATAAATCAGAAAATCCCAACATTCATATTAGAATGGTAATTGAATCTAATAATGTTGAATTCTTTGAGAATATTTATTCATGTAAAATGGAATGTGAGTCGTCTAGTGAAAAATCTAAGAGAATTCGGGAAGAAGAAAAGGAAAGTACTTTTGATGAGGAAACTCAAAGACATGGTAAATGTCAAAAGAAAACAGCTACTTTCTTTGGACAAGATTTTCTGGCATTCTTATTGGAAAATGAGCCTCAAACATTCAAAGAAGCAGTGTCTTCCTCGGAAGCACAATATTGGAAAGAGGCAGTCAATAGTAAGATAGAATCCATATTAAGTAATCATACTTAGAAATTGGTTGATCTTCCTCCGAGAAATAAACCTTTGGTTTCTAAGTGGATATTTAAAAGGAAAACGAAAGCTGATGGTACTACTGACAAATATAAGGCAAGATTAGTTGTTAAAGGGTTTAGAAAACAAGAAGGTCTTTATTACTTTGACAGATACTCGCCGGTAACAAGGATTACATCTAACAGCGTAAGCCGCCATGTACGTCCTTCAAATCCATCAAATGGATGTAAAGATAGCCTTCTGAAATGGAGATTTGGAGGATGAAATTTATATGAAACAACCTGAAAGGTTTGTAGTTCCCGGAAAAGAAAAGAAGGTGTGTCGACTTGTTAAGTCACTTTATGGACTAAAACAAACACCAAAATAATGGCATGCGAAATTGACCAAAAAATGTTGTCAAATGGTTTCAAGACCAATGAGTGTGATAAATGTGTTTACATTAAGAATGCTCCAAATCAAATAGTCATTGTTTGTCTATATGTGGATGATATGTTGATTATGAGTAACAACATTGCTAACATAAATGCTACTAAGTGCATGTTTAATAGTAAGTTTGATATGAAATACTTAGGTGTTGCCGATTTAATTTTGGGAATTAAGATCCTTTCGACTCCTCAAGGTCTAGCTATGTCTCTATAACGACCCGGCCGGTCGTTCCGTGAGATTTACCCCGTTTCCCACATTTCTGCATTTGTTATATATTACTAGCCTATTTTTGTTGTGTTGGGTCAGTTGGTTTGGGTCCGGAGTGGTTATGGTGAGAATTGAGGCATTTAGTCTCTTAAAGTAGCCTAATAGTTGAGAAAGTCAACTGAGAGTTCACTTATTGGTGAACAACCTCGGAAAGCGGATTTTATGGCTCGGATACCTTCGTTAGGTGATTTGGGACTTAGGAGTGTGTTCGAAATGAAGTTTTGATGACCGGTGTAGAATTAGGCTTGAATTGGCGAAAGTTAGTTTTTGGCGATTTTCGGTCGGCAGTGGAAAAAATGCTATCAGGGTCGGAATGGAATTCTGGAAGTTGGAGCAGGTTCGTAATGTCAATTTGGATATGTCTGCAAAATTTCAGGTCAATCGAGGGTGTTTTGGTTGGTTTCAGCGTAGTTGGCGAAATTTGGAAATTTCAAAGTTCATAGGCTTGAATTTGATGTAATTTTTGTGTTTTCGTGTTGTTTTTGGTTTTTCGAAGGCTTGACTAAGTTGGAATAATGCTATGGGGTGTGTTGGTATGTTTGGTTGGGGCCCCGAGGGGCTCGGTATTGATTTCGGATGGTTGGCGGGGTTTTGAACTTGGAAATCTGCAGCAAATAGCTGTTAGTGTGAGTTTCTGGTGTTGGCCGCACTTGCGGATGGGTAGCCGCAGGTGTGATGGGCCATGTGTAGGTGCAAAAAGAGGCTAGGCAGGGGATTTTCCGCAGTTGTAAAGTTATAGCCGCATCTGCGAAGTCACAGGTGCGTAGGATTGGCCGCAGGTGGGAAATTGGTCCGTTAGTGGGATTTCCGCAGGTGCGACTAAGTGTCCGCAGGTGTGGAATGCTGGCAGAAACAGTATAAAAAGGGGCCTCCGTGAAAATTGTCTCATTCCACCATTTTTGCATGCGGGAGGAGCTCTTTGAAGGCAAATTGAAGAAGGGAATTCGTGATACTTCAGGGAAGGTAAGTTCTCGGGTTATTAACATCGTTTCTATGCTATTTTTTCGGATTAGGCTTGAAAATTTTAGGATATAAGTAGGAAAAGGTTTGGAAGAAGGGGTGGAGAAATGGAATTTTCTTTTGAGGTTTTTGGGAGGCAATTGTGATCCGATTGTGATGATTTTTGTATGAGTAGAATCATGGGAGGACGAGGTTTCTAGTGATGTAAAAATTATCGAATTCCAAGACGTGGGCCCGGGGCTCGAGTTTTGCCGAATTTCGAGATTCTTGTATAATTTGATAGTTTTCGATTGGGTTGTGTTCCTTTGGTATATATTAATGATATTAAACTCGTTTTGGCTAGATTCGGAGCAATCGGGAGCCAATCCGAGGGGCAAGAGCATAGCGGACTAGTGTTGTGTCCCGGTAGAGGTAAGTAATGGTTATAAAATCTGGGCCTGAGGGTATGGAACCCCGGACAACATATTTCTCACTGATTTTAGAAGGCCGCACATGTCGGATTATGAGTATGTGGCACATACTGATTTTTGGGTTGGACTAGGTCCTCTCCGCGGCAACTAGTGACTTACATATTTTACTCAAAACCTTATGTTAAATTATGTTCTAAAGATTGTTGAAATATTTTGGCTATAAGCCGTGTTTGGGGCCTCGTGCCGATCTCTTTAGACCCCTTGGGGGATTTTTTTACTGCTGTTTTTCCTCACTATTTGTTGATAATTTCACTCAGCCGCATTGTGCTTACTGTTTTCGAAACTCAGCCTGATTTACACTACTTTGAGATTTAAAATGATGTTTTGGGTCGAGTACCATGTTTTACTGATTCGCCCGAGGGGCCTTTTGAGTGGTTCTGCTGAGTGAGGTCGAGGGCCTGATTGTGAGGTGCTGAGTGATATTAGCGCTTGGGCTGAAGGAGCCCCTCCAGAGTCTGTACACAACCCCAGTGAGCGCATAGAGTGCCGAGTGATTGGGAGGCATGAGTGATTGTGAGGTGCTGAGTGACTGATTATGAGTGACTGTGAGGTATGCCCGAGGGGCTACTTATGATTTTACTACTGTCATTCTGAACTTATGAATTATCTTTTGCCCGAGGGGCCTCTATATGATTCATTTCATTGTCATACTAAATCTTTCGGTTTGAAGTTGTTAAAAATATGCATTCTTCAAAGGAATTTTCCGAAGTTGGTTTTAAGGCATGATGATTTCGTATATATTACAGTATGGAAAAGTAAGGCTGTGTATATTGTGATTTGATGGAATTGCCTCTTAGACTTGATTTATTTTCATTACTACTGAGTTGGTGTACTCACATTACTCCATGCACCCCTGTGTGCAGATTCAGGTGCAGATACCGAGCATTAGCCATTTATTCCGGGAGGAGCTAGATTGCGGGATATAGAGGTAGTTGTTCAGCGTTCGCAGCATCTCTGTTTTCCCTTCTTGTTGTAGCTTTTATTCGGAGGTTTTATATTATAATGTCGTGCCTTTGGCTTATTTTCCTTAGATGCTCATGACTTGTTGGCTCCGGGTTTTGGGGTTGGTGGCACTGTTTATTGGCCTATTTTTTTTAGTAAACTCTGTATATTTATTAAATGCTTGGAATTTGATTGGGATTTTGAAAGAATTTGTGAACATGCTGTTATTGGCTAACCTAGTTCCATGATAGGCACCATCACGGCCAATTTAGGATTTGGGGTCGTGACAGTCTCAATCTCATTATATTAAAATGGTACTTGAAAATTCAAATATTTGGACTTTAAAGTTGCAAAAACGCCAATTAATTTAAACCATACTCTTGTAAAGAATAAAGGTCAAAGAAAGTCTCAATTGGAATATGCTTGAGTGTTTGATGTACATTATGAATTGTACACGACCTAATATAGCTTGCGCAATAAGTAATCTTAGCCAATATACAAGTAATCTCGACCAAGCTCATTGGATAGCAATGAAACGAGTACGAGGATATTTGAAATTTACTGAAGATTCTGTATTACATTACAATAATTATCCCGCATTTATTGAGGGATGTAGTGATGCAAATTGGATCACAGGATCAACAGAATCAAAATCCACAAGTGGATACGTTTTTTTACCATTGATTGAGGAACAGTGTCTTGGAAGTCGTCCAAATAGACATGCATCACCGATTCTACAATGGAGTCTGAGTTTATAGCTTTAGACAAGGCTGGTGAAGAAGTTAAATGGCTCCGGAATTTCTTGGAAGATATTCCATTTTGACCCAAACCTTTAGCACCTATATGTATATTGCGATAGTCAAGCGATAATAGGAAGGTCAGGGAGCATTATGTATAACGGGAAATCTCGTCACACACGACGAAGACATAATACCGTTAGGCAACTACTCTATCATGGAATTATCACAATTGACTATGTAAAGTCAAAAGATAATGTATCGGATCCTCTTAAAAAAAGGCCTAACTAGAGAGGCGGTTGAGAAGTCATCAAAGGGAATGGGACTATGGCCGAGGAAGAGTCGTTGTGACAGTAACTCTACTTAGAAGACTGGAGATCCCACGATCTAGGTTCAGGGAGATCAAACAAAGTCATTAGTGACAGTTCAACATTGTCAACCAAATATTTGGTCCCATGATGAAGACAATGTTCAATACCAAGGATAAAGCATTAAGGCTTTTTAATGGTGTCTAACTTCGATACGGGGTATATCAAATAGTGTATCTACGGGATAACACATTTAGGAATTACATACGTAAGTGTGAAGTGCAAGCTGCTTCAAGAATAATTTTGTAAGGCCGGTTCTCTACGCAATTATGAAACCAGGTGGTGTTCACGGCTGAAACAAACACAACAATGAGAACCAAAGACGGTTAACATTTGATTGTGTGACATGTGGCTGTCTAGGTATACACCAAAGTTTGATAGTTCAAAGATATAAAATCTACCTATTGATCGAGTATATCTGGCATATGTTCTATACGGAAGTTCAAAGGAAAAACCTACTTATCCAAATGCGATTAATCCTTACTTGTGAATCACACTGTTTTTTTAAGGCATAAATTTTTTCCGGATAGACATTTCCCATTCATGTGGGGGATTGCTGGGTTTTGTTAATTAAATCAAAAGAGGTGTGAATGAAAAATAGTGGGAAAGAAAATGGAGGGAAATGAAATTATGAATTAGTCCTTTTTACAAAGGGACTTTGTCCCACATTGGATAGGAAGAGAAAAGTTCTTGTGCTTATATATAGAAGCACTTCTTCTAACTCTTAAAGAGTTGACAAGAGAGTAATCCTCGCGCCATAGGCGCCGTCGCTCGCTTGGCTCGGCTTCGACTTCATATTCGGATTTGAATTTGGATTTGGATCTGGTCAATTGAGATGATTGATTGATAATTTATTTGACCAAATTCAGTTTTTGTTTCTGTCATTTAATACTTTCTTTTCCTAATATTTTTTGCGCAGAAAATTATTAAATTTGCAGCACTTCCAACGTTAAATTTCGCGACCAATGCATTATGTTTAATAGAAATTCTTTTGGATAGATACCTCTTCAAACAAACAGGCACCCTTGCACCTGTTGGAACTCAATTTTATTGGCTGTAAATAGAGAGGCTCAGTGTAACGACCCGGCGGGTCATTCCGATTGTTTAGCCTCGTTTCCCCCATTTCTGCTTCATTTATGTGTGTTGGGTCAGTTGGATCGGGTTCGGGTTCGGAGTGGTCGTGGTGGGAAATGAGACACTTAGTCTCTTAACTTGGTTCAATAGTAGAAAAGTCAACCGGAAGTTAACTTATTGGTAAACGACCTCGGAATGCGGATTTCATGGCTTGCATAGCTTCTTTCGGTGATTTGGGACTTAGGAGTGTGTTCGGAATTTAGTTTTGATGTCCGGAGTAGAATAAGGCTTGAATTGGCGAAAGTTAGTTTTTGGCGATTTCCGGTCGGTAGTGGAAAATAGGCTATCGGGGTCGGAATGAAATTCCGACAGTTGGAGCAGGTTCGTAATGTCATTTTGGATATGTGTGCAAATTTTTAGGTCAATCGGATGTGTTTTGGTTGGTTTCGGCATCATTGGCTAAATTTATAAGTTCAAAGTTCATAGGCTTGAATTTGATGGAATTTCGGTGTTTCCGTTTTGTTTTTGGTGGTTTGAAGGGTCAACTAAGTTTTAATGATGCTATGGGGTGTGTTGGTATGTTTGGTTGGGGCCACGAGGGGCTCGGGATTGATTTTGGATGGTTGGCGGAGGTTTGAACTTAGGAAAAATTGCAGCAAAAAGCTGCTGGTGTTAATCTTCTGGTGTGGCCGCACCTGCGGATGGGCAGTCGCAGGTGCAATGTTGTAGGTGCGAAGCATGGGACGCACCTGCGAAGCCACAGGTGCAGAATAGGAATCGCAGGTGCGAGAATCAGACTGTTAGTGGGATTTCACAGGTGCGCACCTGGGACCGCATGTGCGAGGAAAGGTCCGCATGTGCGGATTAACTGGGCAGAACAATATAAAATGGTGCCTCCACGAAATTTTTGTTATTCTTCCATTGTTGCATGCGGTTGGATCTTATTTGAGAGCAAATTGAAGAAGGAATGAGGGTCTTCAGTGGAGGTAAGTTCCCGGATTATAAAACTCGTTCCTATACTATTTTGATTCAGATTAGGCTTGTAAATTGAAGAACTAAAGTAGAAAGGTTTGGAAAAATGGGAGAAGGTTTAGGAAAATTCTTTTGGCGATTTGGGTAGGCAATTGTGGTCCGATTGTGATGTGATTGATAGGTCTAGAATCGTAGGAGGACGAGGTTTCTAGTGATTTAAATTTTATCGAATTCCGAGACGTGGGCCCGGGGCTCAAGTTTGGCCGAATTTCGAGATTTTTGTATAAATTGATAGTTTTTGATTGGGTTGTGTTCTTTTAGCGTATATTGATGATGTTAATCTAGTTTTGGTTAGATCTGGAGCAATTGGGAGGCAATTTGAGGGGCAAGAGCATCGCGGATTAGTGTTGTGGCTCGGTAGAGGTAAGTAATGGCTATAAATCTTCTCCTGAGGGTATGAAACCCCAGACTTCATATTTCTCACTATTTTTAGAATGGCGCACATATCGGATGACGAGTATGTGGCGCACACTGATTCTTTTTGGATTGTACTTGGTCCTCTCCGCGGCAACTATTGAGTTACGTATTTTACTCTAAATTATATTTTAAATTGTGTTCTAAAGACTATTGCAATATTTGGGCTATAAGTCGTGTTTGGGGACTCGTGCCGACTTGTTTAGACCCCTTGGAGGCTTTTACTGCTATTTCCTCACTGTTGATTTATGATTTACACTCAGTCATATTGTGCTTACTGTTTTCGAAACTTAGCCTTGTTGACACTATTTTAAGATATAAAAATGATATTTTTGGTCGAGTACCCCGTTTTTACAGATACGCTCGGGCTTTTGAGAGGTTCTGACTGAGTGAGGCCGAGGGCCTGTTTGTGAGGATATGATACGCCACGAGGTGTCTTCATATTAGCGCTTGGGCTGAAGAAGCCCCTCCGGAGTCTGTACACACCCCCAGTAAGCGCAGATACCTACTGAGTGCGAGTGCCGAGTGACGAGTGATTGGGAGGCATGAGTGACTGTGAGTTATGCCCGAGGGGCTGATTAGGAGTGACTGTGAGGTATGCCCGATAGGCTGATTATGAGTGACTGTGAGGCATGCCCGAAGGGCCTTTTTATGATTTTCAGCATTTTTACACTAAACTTCTTGAAAGTTATGTTGAAACTATTGAGAAGTATATTTCCAAATGATTTTTACTGAAATCGGCTTTTAAGCGTGATGATTTAGGTATACATTGTTCAAAGAAAGGTCGTGATTATTGTGAATTGATTTTTATGTGTTTCTTGCTGCTTAGACCTGATTTATTTACATTACTACTGAGTTGGTGTACTCACATTACTCCCTGCACCTTGTGTGTAAATCTAGGTGTTAGGGCAGGGTGAGTTGTGTATCTGTTCCATAGATTTCTCGGAGGTTTGCGAGGTGGCTGCTGGCGTCCGCAGTCCTGCTCTCTCTTCTGCTTACTATTATATAGATGCTCATGACCATTCTCCTGGATCTCTGGGGTTGTATTTAATATTCGGTATAGCTTTAACTGTTTTAAAGAGTTTAAAGGAAACCTTTATGGGTTATCAGTTTAGTAAAGATTTAAATGGAAGCTTATTATGATTTGAGTGTAGTTTTGGCTGGCCTAGTTCCACGATAGGCGCCATCACAACTGGCTTAGATTTGGGGTCGTGACAAGCTGGTATCAGAGCGCTAGGTTAGGACTCACCGGTCATGAGCAAGTTTAGTAGAGTCTTGCGGATCGGTACGGAGACGCCTGTACTTATCTTCGGGAGGCTGCAAAACCCTTAGGAAATCTCACATTCTTGAATTATTATCGTGCGAATCCATTTTATTCAGCCAAGAGCGTAACTCTTGAATTCCTTCCATGTATTCGAACGCGCACGAGAGCTTGAGGCCAAAATACATGGATGAGATGTGATTTTGGCATGTTGGGGGCCAGTCTGGAGGACTTGACGCCAGATTCATTATGTGGCTTCAAGTGAGTGGATTACTTTCCTAGTATGTTAGTGTGCAAACGGGTCAGGTCGATTCTGCCTAATTGGTCAGTGTGATTAAGACTTACGTTGGAGGGTATCAGGACCTATGGCATTTTTGCGTTATCATGGATTCTACATATCAATATCAGGAAAGTGAAGGTAATGGATTTAGGTTCGCAGGAAGTCTCTTCAAGATAAGTATTTTGAATGTAATACTATAGGGGATATTTGAGGTAGTATTCTGCGGCTTACGAGCTTTAGACGATATAGTTTTATGCTTGGGACTCGTGAGGTGGGGTATGTGGTATTACGGCAAGGAGAAGTATCAATTTGAAGGTAAGTCAGAAGAAACTTGGGTAAATAGGGCAACTTGGTAGTAGGTCGGATCGGCATGGTAAGGGATACGATTAGTTCTTTGGGTGTTCATGAGGTGACGAGTTTTACGGGTGTTTCTTAGCAATGCTCTTGGATTTTTGGTGGTCTGCGTAGCTTGGTTGAGTTAGAAGTATTCAGTCCTGATGGTTTGGTGTTGCGCAAATGGGATTTCGGATAGTTCCTGATGGTTTCTACCACAGTTAAGGGTGCACATTTTCTGGCGTGAGGTGCGGGTGACGTGTAGTGAATTTGCTTCTAAATGGGATCAAATGGAAGTTCATGGCTAGTTGGGTACGTAGTTGCTTGTGGCTTGGAAGGGATCAAGAAGTTCCCATAATTGCCCTGGGATGGCATGGCGTATGCGATGTGTGAGTAGAGTTGAGATTTGCATATGTGAGGTCGCGGTTCAGTTCTGGAAGGAAGGTCAAAACAAATTTCTTAGGCAGCATGGACCGCTTCATATGACTTGGTAAATGATATCACTAGTTGGTGCAGCTTAATGAGGGTATACATTTCAGAAAGAACAATGTGTTTGAGTTAAGGGTACTTCATATCGCGATGCTCTCTTGTTGTATCGACTGTTGATATTTAAGGTTGCTTGGTGACATGGAAGAATCATAGGGGTATCCCTCGTGGAATGATTGACTATTTGGGATGGATGTATCACGTATTCGAGCGGTGTAGTTGAGATGAGATATAGTAATATGTGCGCTTTATGAACTTCGAGACTGAGAGTTCTCATAACGGGATATTTTGTGGTAGTGAAATGTGAAGATGCGAGCAGAGCTAGTCAGATGTTAGTATGTACCATGATTCCGTCATTGTGAACTTTTCGGTAAGTTATCTATCTGTTATGGGTTACCAGAGTTAATTTAGGGTTATTGGTAGGCTAATATGGGTGTGTGTTCTGCACCGGTCAGAATTGTTGGCTCCGAATTTCTATTATTGAGGAATGTACCATTCGATTGTGATTGAGTTTATTCATGTTCTGAAGTGATCTATGAGTTAATCTTCCGTGTTGTGAGGAGTGGTGATTATTGGTTATATGCACATATCCTGCGGTTCTAATTGGGCTTCATAGCTAGATTTGAGTAAGGTAAGTAATTGTGTGTTGCGGGATTGAAACGTGTTAGTTATGTACCTTCTGATTCGTGTGGCATGGTATCTTCGGTTTCCCCGTGGTTATGGCAATGCACTTTGAATACTTGATGTCAAATTTCGAATGGTTATTGATTTTGGGCAAGGTGTCTTGAAGTATTTCAAGTGGACCAACGTTTGGATGAGATCGCGTAGTGTAGCGAAGTTATGTAGGGGTATGAGCTTTGGTATTGGATTCGTGTATTTTGATTTTTACGGTGTGTGCCAGGTTGTTAGCGTGATATGGTGATGGTAATTGTTAATGGAAGGATAGTCCTCTCGTGTGGATCTTTTATATAAATTGATTACATTGGGGTGTTTCTATTAAGTGCACAAGTTGCACAGGTTTTGGCTTCGAATTGTATCGATGTGTCATGTCATCAGAGTGGTCGTGATGGATGAGAAGAGGTCATTTGACCTAGAATGAATATTTTTAGAATTGTCTACAACATAGTTGGAAGGATAAATATCGGGAGTCGGCTCAGAAATCTGCTATAATTCCTGTTGGGAAGGGGGAGCTTCATGGCTGGCTGATCGGACGAATGGTTGCTAGTTCTACGTGCTTCTTTCCTTATCGGCAGTATATGAGAATGTTAGAGCGAGGCTTTTCTTGATAAGACCTTACATACCGGCATTGGGTTGTTCTGAGCAACTATTGTGATTAGGAGTTATCGCTCTGGGTGTTTGAGTCATGTGGTATATTATGTGATTTTATCTGGGTGCGTATATGGCTTGATTCAGCATGTTCAGGCTTGTTTAGTTTATAGTTATGGAATTTTGATCTTGTATATTATTTGAGAAGAGGGAATTTTGGTTCTAAGGTTTTCGGGTCAGGATTCGATTTCGAAATTTCAACGGTGTTGTGCTATTGGACCTATATGGGATAGGGTGACGTGGGATCACTCCCGGGTATGTGCATGGTAGGCTACGTGGCAGTTTGATGGTGTTTGAGAACAACTCTTG
Organism: Nicotiana paniculata; assembly: GCA_005239505.1. Taxonomy (NCBI): domain Eukaryota; kingdom Viridiplantae; phylum Streptophyta; class Magnoliopsida; order Solanales; family Solanaceae; genus Nicotiana; species Nicotiana paniculata. Next base: position 159,973 of record ML343627.1, on the reverse strand, counting down.
GCCCGTTCGAAGATGAACGTATGTTTAAGTGGGGAAGGATGTAACGACCCGGCCGGTCGTTCCGAGAGTTTATCCCCGTTTCCCTCGTTTCTGCTTCATTACATGTGGTTCAACTTCATTTATTTGTATCGGGTTGGTTGGTTCGGGTTCGGAGTGGTCGTGGTGAGAAATGAGACACTTAGTCTCTTAACTTGGTTCAATAGTGGAAAAGTCAACCGAAAGTTGACTTATTTGTAAACAACCTCGGAATGCGGATTTCATGGATCGGATAGCTACGTCAGGTGATTTGGGACTTAGGGGTGTGATCAAAATGTAGTTTTGATGTCCAGAGTAGAATTAGGCTTGAATTGGCGAAAGTTAGTTTTTGGCGATTTCCGGTCAGTAGTGGAAAATAGGCTATCGTGGTCGGAATGGAATTCTGACAGTTGGAGCAGGTTCGTAATACCATTTTGGATATGTGTGCAGATTTTCAGGCCAATCGGATGTGTTTTGGTTGGTTTCGGCATCATTGGCGAAATTTAGAAGTTCAAAGTTCATAGGCTTGAATTTGATGGAATTTTGGTGTTTCCGTGTTGTTTTTGGTGTTTCGAAGTGTGAGCAACTAATTTTTGACCACACCCAAATTCTATATTATTTTTGTGTAAATATTTCTTTTAGATCTAATCTTAATATTTTAAATTTTTTATCTTGCTCTTAATAGGTTTTATTTAAGAAAATTTAAAAAACAACAAAAATATTCACATTCTTAGAATATAAGATTTTTTCCTATGTTTAAATAAAAAAAAAAGATAATATATATATATATATATGTATGTATGTCAACTTAGTTTTTTCTAATTTAAATGTAAGTTATAGTAGTATTTTTTGTTGTTAGTCTAATTTAAACCTTGTAAATAGTGAGTTTTCTTATTTATATAATCCCTTTAAGTTTAAAAGAAAGTTGCTTGATATATATATATATATATATATATATCTGAGCCGCACTCCAGCCCTTTCCGCTAAGAGCCCGCCGAAATCAATGGCTTCTTGAACAAAAAAGAAGACCAGACACCCTGAATCCGAAGCCATAACCAGCACCACCCCACCGATTTTGACAAAAACACTAGTAACCAACTCCTTTTCCTTCAACAAACATATGAGAAACCACCCCTTAACCTCCTCAAAACAGCTTCAAAACTAGTTACCCTCACTATAGTACCAGTTAAAGTTTCCCTAGTTGGTTCGAGTTTCACGCAATAGTGAGATTCCAGTCGAGTTGGTGAAATTCCGTCCGAGGTTCGTCTATTTTCGGTAAGCTTCGAAGTCGAAGTTCTGTTGGTCCTGGTCACGTTCCTATCCGATTCTGGAGCTGCAAATCATCTAAGCTCAGATTCACTTCTGGAGGTTCATTTCTCACCTGTTATTTCATGTATTTAATGGGTCATAGTTAATCTTGTTTACATGTGTTTATATGGCGATATAGTTGTTATGGTTCATTTGTGAGTTATATTTAGTTGTTTGATTCTTTGAATTTTATTTCATTTGATCTGAACTACTTTTTCATATGTTGTTATTGTTGATAAAAATACAATGAAAAACAGGTCAAATGCCAGGAGCTACGAACATGAGTGAACTCTAAATAAGTTTGAATGTATGTTGTGGGAGATTCCTTTTTGTCTTACTTGTGGTTTAAGAATATACTATTTGGAGAATAAAGGTGACAAGCTAACACTGCAAAATTAAAGTAGCATGGCAAGGAAATAGTAAAATATCAATAGCTTATGACCTCGTCATTTACAACTGACAGTGATTGATTTGATTAATTGAAATGTGATGTTAGCTTCATTTTACTTTTATTTGTATTTTTGACTATATAGGTTCGATAGTAGTATGTAATAGGCCACCAACACTCTGGTAGGCGGTCTTCAAGATTTTTGGCGTTCGCGTGACATAATCACGGGTTCCAAAATTAAGAGCAAAGTATGTGTTCGGGAAACTTTGAGCAAAATAATTTTAATAATAATAAAAATATTATTAATTGTGTACATGTTCGCGTGACACAAATACAATTTCAAATGAACACTCGGAGAAATGCTTGTAGACGCGATTTTTAAAATAACTATCGTGATTACATACATGTTCACACGATGTGATCTCGATTTTAAATTAATCCAAGGTACGCATTCGCGCGAATTTGATTACTTTTCTTAAATAAACCAATGTCATGAATTGTGTATGTACGCGTGACATGATTTTTCACGCATCAAAACTAAACGGGTATACGCATACGTAACTCGTATTAAAATAATTCTTTAAATATAAATAGTTGAATAATTATGAGCGGTAAAATGTAAATGCACATAGGTATTAAAATCAGTAATTAAATAATTTAGGTCAAGTTTAATCATTGAGAGACCGTGCTAGAACCACGAACTCGGGAGTGTCTAACACCTTCTCCCGGGTTAACAGAAGTCCTTACCCGGATTTCTGGTTCGCAGACAATTTAAACAGAGTCAAAATTCCTCGGTTTTGGGATTTCTAATAAATAAACGGTGTCCCGGAACATCGTAAAAAATCCGGGTGGCGACTCTGAATAAAATAAATTCCAAAATCGAATAATGTCACTTAAAGTGGAAAAACTCCCTTACCTTTCGGGAAAAAGGAGGTGTGACAGCTCTGGCGACTCTGCTGGGGATCGAACCCAGAATCAATGGTTGAGGGTTCAAAATTCGAGCTTGTAATGAGATTATATTTGGCTTTATTAATTTGATGTTAATATATTTTTTGGACCTTATGTGCTAATTGCCGCTTATTTATCGCTTTGATATTATTTGAACTGTATTAAACTTCCTTCTTACGCCTTCTTTTCTGAGTCTTTTGAATTTATGGTGCACACGTGCGCGTGGCCCACTTTTCTGTTAGAAGTCATACCAATTAGAACGAGGTTGTGGCTCAGTAACTAGGCCGGGTAGACTTTCGTGCTCCCGGTACGTTGCCCCCACCTCGGCTCGAGCTGTCCGCTTGGGTAAGCCAAGTCTAAAACACACTCCCCCTAGGATTTAAACCTAGAATAACATAGCCTCATGCCGGATCTCTAGTAGGAACGTTTGTTTGCATCATGTGCATTTGACTTTGGGGACTCAACAGAGCGGTTGGATCCGTGTAGGACAGGTGTACCGAGAATTGCAAGACTATCCTGATGCATCTTATGTGCTACTTGTGCATTATGTTTGATCGGTTTGTGCATGTTAATCGGTTTCTAAAAAATATATATATACAAAATTAAAAATAAGAATAGAAAAATTGAAGGAAAACTAGAAGGGAGAAAACAAGAAAAAGAAAATTTACCTGATTTTTGAAAAATCATAGTATTTACCCCAAAAAGATTTTTACAAAATAAGCCTGAATTTTTCAAAAAAAAAAAGTGTCATCCTATTCCTGAAATATCTATGAACTATGCGGGTTTGATTCTCGATGGATGCAAGATACGTAGGCGATCCACTGCCGATCGAAAATCGCCAAAAACTAACTTTTTCCAATTCAAGCCTAATTCAACACCGGACATCAAAACTTCATTCCGAACACACTCCTAAGTCCTAAATCACCTAATGAAGTTATCCGAGCCATAAAATCCACATTCCGATGTCGTTCACAAATAAGTCAACTCTCCGTTGACTACCTTGAGAGACTAAATGTCTCAATTCTCACCATGACCACTCCAGACCCAAACCAACTGACCCAACACAACAAAAACAGGGAAACAGGGCTAAACTCTTAGAACGACCGGCCGGATCGTTACATTTTTTTTCTTCTCTCTCTTAATCAAAAACAAATAAACATACCCAACTTCGATTAATCATCAACTGATTTTGTCGGAATAGCCTTAGAACATCTTCAGGATTGTCAAAGGGTTTTTCTAGCAAGAACGGACATGTCTGTCAATTGGGCATCACTTTTACCATCATGGCCATCCCCGACTCTAAATTTGTCTTTGGAAGTACGAAGGGGCCACAATTGCAAAAATAGCCCCCCTTTCTCGTTGATTTTTCTTAAAATTTGAGTTATTTACAAAATATTATTTTACAAAAAGAGTGCATTGGTTCTGTCTCTTGAGACTAGTGTCAACCCTAACCTTAACCACCCACAGGTAAAAAATAAGCATTATCCATAACACACCATTCACGGCTGTAGACGAGGCTCCACTTCAGCTTCAGCTGTGGTGGTAGGGGAAGATAGTCAGAAATGGGTCACCAAGCGCCTAGGAGCCCTCACAGATATTATGAAAGTTAAACCACATGATGATTTGATTGAGGCACTAGTGACTTTTTGGGACCCTGTTCACAATGTCTTCCGCTTCTCTAATTTTGAGCTTACTCCGACTTTAGAAGAGATAGCTGGATTTTCAGGTTTTGGCAGGGATTTGAGAAAACAGAAGCTCATATTCCCGAAAGCTCCCTCTGTACACCGATTCTTCGGTCTTCTAAACATCAGTAATCAAACAAGAAATACCAACGTAGTCAAAGGGTGTTGTTCTTTAAACTTATTGTATTCTAGGTTCGGGCAGCCAAATGGGTTTGAAATTCATGAAAAATGCCTAACCAACAAGCAAGACAAGGACACATGGAAGATTCACCGTCGCTTTGCCTTTATCGTGGATTTTCTAGGAGTCATGGTCTTCCCAAACAAAGAGCGGACAATTGATATTCCCATAGCCAGGGTACAGGTCCTCCCTACCAAAGAACATCACACTCTTGCCCCGATCATTCTATCAGACATTTATCGGGCGTTGACTTTGTGTAAGTCCGGGGTAAAATTCTTCGAAGTATGCAGTATTTTGTTGCAAATGTGGTTGATTGAACATCTCCGACATCATCCCAAGTTCATGCGCTATGGTCCGAGCAAGGAAAATTTCATTTAGAGTTACGAAGAAAGAATAAAAGATTATAACTACCCGGAAGGGGTGGAAGCCTGGATATCTCACCTAAGATCTTTAAATGCAAGTCAAATTGAGTGGACTTTGGGTTGGCTCATAGTTAGAGAGGTGATACACATGTCGGCCCTAAACGGTTATTTGCTGCTATTGGGTTTGAGAAGTGTCCAGTCGTATGCGCCACAAAGAGTTCTCAGACAACTAGGAAGGTACCAAGTAGTGCCTGAGGATGAAGATTTGAGTGTGCAAGTGATTGAGCTAGACCCTGAAGCCCCACTCCCTGAGGCTTTAATCCAACAATTTGGAATGGTTGCCGCTACTTGAATGATGATACCCAAGTGCCAGACCCTGCGAAAGGTGAGATAGATATGGGTTATGCTATGTGGTTTGAGAAGAGATCTCGCGTGGATGATGAACCAGAACCCGAGCCCAAAAGGCTCGCGAAAAGGCCACATGTCCAAGCCTTTGATGATAAAATCCAAGATCAATTTTGGCTTGGGGTGAAAAGGAAAAAGGATACAAAGCAACTATTCATGCCTTAGAAGAAAGCCTGAGAAACCTCAATTTTGATTAAGACTTACAAGTGCAAATAGCGGAAGGTTAAAAGAAGATTCTTATCCGCGAGAATGAAACCCTCCGTGTTCAGCTTCAACATATGAAGAAAGCCTCTGAGGTGCCAGTGAGAAGTTGGAAAGACCAGAGAACCATTGCTAATTTGATGGAAAAGATGCAAGATTATGATTCCATCTTGGCAAAGACTGAAAAGGCGTTGGACAAAGCCAAGGAAACAATCGTACAGTTAAGTGAGAAGGCTGAATCAAGTAAGGATCACCAAGCAACAAAATTTGAAGAAGAGAGGGCTCAATTCGAGAGAGAGAAGGCCTATCGGATATGTTCAAAAGCTCAGCTCCATGCACAGTTAGAAGAAATGAGAAGGTGCAATAGAGAATACCAGCATGCCGATTTTGATAGGGAGATGGCTCATGCGAGACTCGATTTGAGATCGCGAGGGCCACATAAGGGAGATAGCCACCACTCGCCAGTAGCAAATACAAGATTGAGACTAGAATTTTCAGTACTTGAGAGAGCAAGTCCATGATTTGGCAGTTTATACCGCTCAAAGTTATGCGAACTGCCAAGGGATGTATTATGACGAGTTTTTGGAGCATGCACGTACATTTGCCCGTCATGTTGCAGCAGAGTTAGAGAGGATGTACCGTACATTGGGTGGTCAGCCAGGGCAAGCCCCACCATGAGCAGATGTGCCAGTGGTTGAAAACAAATGATTGTGGAGTTGAAATTTAGTCTAGTTGTTAGGACTTTTCATGTCGCAGTTATTTTATTTTTAGTCATTGTTTAGTCTTTTAAATTACTGTCTTTTAATTTTGTGAAAGTCTGTTAAGTCGTTTTGTTGTAATGTTCTTTCTGTCGTTATATTTTGATCTATTTCGTTTTGTTAAAAAAAGAAGAAAAAAAAGGACTATTATTTTATTTATTTATTTTTTCTCCCTGAACCACGTAATGGTCTGATTCATGCGGTGTCATGTTACGTAGGGAATCCCCATCGGATGCGATCATAACCATAATTAATCTGAAATAAAGGATCTTAGGAATAAATGAAAAAAATAGAGAGAGAGAAAGAAAAGAGAATGCTAAATCCAAGATGAAAGTAAACCAATAAACCAATAAGCCGTGATGAAGCATGAAGCCTGCCAAACTCATTCTAGAAATGAAAATGGCATTAGATGCATGACATATAATGTGTGATTAATATCTGTAAAATGCCTAACTCTAACACGTTTGTTGTTTGTCATCTGGAGATAAGTTAAATAGAGGTGGTTGGTTTGTGGTTTAAACTGGCGACTCACCCTTACAACACGAGATCAAAAGGAAAAAGTAAAACGGCAAACAACAGTGAGAATAAGTCAGATAATGATGATGTCCACGAACAATTGGTCGAACAAGGTACGGGACTAGTTGGAGAAGTAAGAGTGTTGAAGCAACAATTAGCAGAGATGTACCAAGCATGGGTGAATGGACAAGCACCGCTCCCACTACCCATAGGGCCTTCGGACAATCTTCATAGTGTGTTAGTTGCAAGTCAAGTGTCCATCTCCATAACAAGTAATCCATTGTACCAACCTAGACCTGGATTCAGTTCGAGCATTAACCTACCCACTATCCCAAGTACCTCCATTCCACGTCCTCCAATTGCACCCCTCAGAAATGACCCACCTACCGTACCCATTGTCCATACCATCACTCTTCCTCAACCGACTCTTGCTCTTCCAACAATTATCCACAACTGAATGATCATGATGCCCAACATTACTCTCCAGAATTAACTTTCAAAGTTCCAGCTTCATACAAGCATACTCCTCAGAACATGTTCCCAGTTGAGATCGAAAAGCCCGACAAGAATAGGGAACAAGAGGAAATGACCAGAAAAATGAAGAGCCTAGAACAAACCATGAGAAACATACAGGGTTTGGGAGGCCACAAGAGTGTTTTGTTCAACGATTTATGCATGTTCCCCTATGTTCATTTGCCACCCAGTTTCAAGGCTCCCAATTTTGATAAGTATGACAGGAATGGTGATCCCATCGCCCATTTGAAGAGATATACAACCAAGTAAGGGGAGCAGAAGGCAAAGAAGAATTACTCATGGATTATTTTGGGTAAAGTTTGGCTAGAATTGCTTCAGAATGGTTCATAGATCAAGACATCTCTCACTGGCATGTGTAGAACGACATGGCTCAAGATTTTGTCCAACTGTTTCAGTACAATATTGATATAGTGTCAGACCGTTCCTGTCTCGTCAACATAAAGAAGAAACCAACAGAAAGCTTCAGAGAATATGCAATCAAGTGGAGAGAGCAGGCTGCTAGGGTCAAACCACCAATGAAAGAGGCAGAAATGATTGACTTTTTTCTCCAAGCTCAGGACCCTGAGTACCTCCATTATATGTTAGTCGCCATTGGTAAACCTTTTGCTGAGGCGATTAAGATCAGGGAAATAGTTGAGAATGGCATGACATCAGGCAAAATTGTGGGTCAGGCAGCCCTTAAGGTGACCACGCAAGCAATTCAAAGCGGGTCAGTCAATTTCGAAAACTGAAAAAAGAAAGAGGAAGGATCCATGATGGTATCTGGGTTCGGGGGAGTTCAAAGAGGGATAGTTCCTTCTTATGTGCAGTTCCAAAAAGGACAATCCAATTCTCCTCAACATTACTATCCACCTCAGGGTCCCCGGTACACAGTTCCCCCACAACAATTCACAGTGTTTAATGCTTAAGCTTATGCTAGGCTTCCCCATCACCAACAAGGGAGGGCACCGATTCCTCAAGGCTCTCGTCAACTCCGGCCGAATTTTTAGGCAGCATATAATCCTCGTCCCCGACAGGAATATATGAGAGAACATGAGCCAAAGAAAGAGTTTACCCCAATTGGAGAATCGTATACAAGCCTGTTTCGAAAGTTGATGCAGTTGAAGTTTATTAAACCTGTCATGCCGCGTTATGTGAATCCTNGATGTGAGTATCACTCCAACACCCAGGGTCATAGTACCGAAAATTGTTGGACATTAAAGAAAGTCGTTGAAAATTTGATTGAAGCAAAGGCAATTGTGGTAACAAACAATGAGGATACTCCTACTATCACAAACAATCCGCTCTCAACTCATGATAATACACATTTTATTGGGATGATTTGTGATGATCGGGATTATAAGTAGTCTCGCAAGACAGAGATGGTTGTTGGTACCATAGGGCAAGAACCAAAAGTGATAGTATGCCCGTCGTATTTGGCACCGTTGATTGTGAAAGGTGCGAGTTCAAGTTTGAACTTGGCAGGTTCTGGAAAAACCATTCTCTATGTTCCTAGATGCACAAAAGAGGTTGAGGTTCAATTGGGTGGGCCAAAACATTACATCCCCAGGGGCATTCAAAAGATCGTTCCGAATAATGGTTTGAGAAATATAACAGAGTCGGTTGTGATCCGACATGCTGCACAACTCCCAGTGAGAAACACAAAAGCTATTCCCTAGAATTATAACAAGACAGTCATGACATACAAAGGAAAAGAGATAGTTGAAGAAGTAGATGAAGTGGCGGGCTTGACCCGCTCTGGAAGGTCCTACTCACCAGAGGAATTGAGAAAAGCTAAGCAAGCCATGGAAAGTCACTTGCCAATGAAAGAACCAGCTGTAGAAAAAGAAGCGGAGGAATTCCTTAAGAAGATGAAAATGCAAGACTACTCAATCATTGGAAAACTAAGGAAAACCCCTGCTTAGATATCTTTGTTATCTCTGTTTTTGCACTCGAAAGAACATCGCCGTGTGTTGATCAAATGTGAAGGGCGTTACGTAAAATGAGTCATGATTGACAGAGGCTCAAGTGTAGATGTATGCCCTCTTTCTACTCTACAACGGCTGAACATTGACACTAACAAAATTCAAACTAGTAGTGTCAACATCAGAGCTTTTGATGGTTCTAGAAGAGACACTATTGGGGAAATCGAACTCAACATGACAATTGGCCCGGATTATTTTAATATTGTCTTTCAAGTGTTGGATATGAAAACCTCCTATAATTTTCTTCTGGGAAGACCGTGGATCCATATGGCAAGAGATGTACCATCCACCCTACATCAAATGGTCAAATTCAAGTATGACAGACAAGAAATTGTTGTTCATGGGGAGGACAACTCATCCGTCTATAATGACCCGTCCATTCCATGGATCGAGGAGAAGGAAGGATGTGAATCCCTTATATATCAATAATTTGAGGTGATTGAGGTGGACCGAGTGGAAGAAGGAAAACAAATTCTGCATCCCCGTCTTTCAGCCACATCCACTGATGTTGAGGAACGGCTATGAGAAAGGAAAAGGATTAGGATCCTCTCTGCAGGGAATTGTGAACCCTATTGCTCTATTTTTGAAGAAAGATACCTTTGGTTTGGGTTTTAAACCAAGGCCCGCAAAAAGAATGGTTGGAATTTGTCCAAACCAATCCCTCACACCTACTCTTTTGTCAAGCCGCAATTTGAAGAAGCCAAATCTTTCTACTCAGGATGACATTGATGAAGTTTTCCAGAGTCTCAAGGAGATGTTCTATGAGATCAATATGGTTCAAGTTGGTGAAGGCCCTAGCCGTGCAAGTGTTCAGCTGATTGGTCCAGATACCTCGCTCAACAACTGGGAAGCAACTCCTCTTCCCATCAGGAAGGAGTCGTGGTAGTCTGTTTTGCTGCTTTTTCTGTATCTGGATTATTTTAAGGGTTGTAATCCAGATATTTTAGTTTAATTGCTTTGCTTTGATGTTAATCCTTCTATTCTTTCAAATCCAATGAAATGAAGTTCCAGTTTCACAGTAAAATGTTTTATTTTCCTTCCCCTAATTTTTGTTAATTTCTTATCATTTTCAGTTTTGTTAATGCTGGATTTAAAAACATGACAAGCACGCGGAATTCATGCCTAGGTCTTAAAAAGTTGTCTAATCTCTAAATAATGAATCAAGAGGTTGAGTATGATGAAGATGAGGCTTTAAAGGAAATAAAAAGGGAATTGGATCAATTTGAGAATAAGCCTAAGCCTAACTTAAATGAAACTGAGGCAATTAACCTGGGAAGTCCTGAAGAAACCAGAGAAAAAAAATAAGCATTCATACTAAAAAAAGACAAGAGATGCCATGATTCAAGTTTTGTTCGAGTAAAGAGATGTATTTGCTTGGTCGTACGATGACATGCTGGGTTTGAGTGCCGATATAGTGGTACATAAGCTTCCCACACATCCTAACTTTTCACCAATCCAACAAAAACAAAGAAAGTTTAAGACATACATGAATGATAAGATCAAAGAAGAAATCACGAAGCAACTAAGTGCAAATTTGATCAGGGTCGTCCGATACACTATATGGTTAGCAAATGTCATGTCGGTTCCAAAGAAGGATGGGAAAATCAGAGTTTGTGTTGACTATAGGGATTTAAACAAAGCAAGTCCAAAAGAGAACTTTTCTTTACCCAACATTCATATCCTCGTTGACAATTTTGCTAAACATGAGATCCAATCTTTTGTGGATTGTTATGCCGGATATCACCAAATTCTGATGGATGAAGAAGATGCAGAAAAAACCGCCTTCACAACTCCATGGGGAACATATTGTTATAGAGTCAAGAATGCAGGGGCAACTTACATAAGGGTCATGACTACCATATTCCATGACATGATGCACAAAGAGATTGAAGTGTATGTTGATGATGTGATCATTAAGTCCATAACACAAGATGACCACGTGCAAGACTTGAAAAATTTCTTTGAAAAGCTGCGAAGGTACAATCTCAAACTTAATCCAGCCAAATGTGCATTTGGAGTTCCTTCTGGGAAGCTTTTGGGTTTTATAGTTAGTCGAAGGGGCATTGAGTTGGATCCCTCAAAGATAAAGACCATTCGAGAGCTTCCTTCCCCAAAGAATAAAAAAGAAGTCATGAGTTTACTCGGGAGGTTGAACTACATCAGCAGGTTCATTGCGCAGCTTACAACCACATGTGAGCCTATTTTCAAGTTGTTGAAAAAGAACGCCGCTATCAAGTGGACAGATGAGTGCCAAGAAGCTTTTGATAAGATCAAAGAATATTTGTCAAATCCCCATGTTTTGGTTCCGCCGGAACCTAGTAGGCCTCTGTTTTTATATTTTTCAGTAATGGATAGTTCCTTTGGTTGTGTTCTGGGTCAACATGAAGCCACAGAAAAAATGAACAAGCAATCTAATATTTGAGCAAAAAGTTCACCACTTATGAGGCCAAATATACTCTTTTGGAAAGAACATGTTGTGCCTTAACTTGGGTTGCTCAGAAGCTTAGGCATTATTTTTGGCCTATACGACTTACCTCGTATCCCGAATGGATCCCCTGAAATACATCATTCAGAAGCCAATGCCAACTAGTAGATTGGCATGGCAAATCCTGCTCACAGAGTTTGATATTGTTTATGTCACTGGTACTGCCATGACGACACAAGCTTTGGCTGATCATCTGGCAGAAAACTTGGTTGATGATGAGTATGAATCTTTGAACACATATTTCCCAGATGAAGAGGTTAATTTAATTGAAGAAGTAGTCCAAGAAGAAAGTCAAACTTGGAAACTATACTTCGATGGGGCTGTCAACATCAAAGGCGTAGGGATTGGAGAAATTCTTATATCACCTATTGGGCAACATTATCCAGCTACGGCACGACTTCGTTTCTTCTGTACAAACAATACGACAGAATATGAAGCTTGCATCATGGGTCTGAACATGGCAATAAACCTAAATGTGCATGAACTGTTGGTGATGGGAGATTCAGATTTGCTTATTCGTCAGGTTCAAGATGATTGGGAGACTTGAGATATCAAGCTCATTCCATATAGATAATGTGTGAAAGATCTTAGCAAAAGGTTCAAATCCATCGAGTTCAAGCCACCCTGGCCTCAATGCTTCCATGTCCAGGTAATACTCACATTGGCCCATTGGAAATTCAAATTCGGGATCAACATGGTTATTGCAATACAATTGAAGCAGAACCAGATGGTGAACCATGGTACCGTGATATTAAACAGTATCTGAAAATAAGAGAATATTTGGTATATGCTAATAGGGATAAAAAAAGAACTATTAGGCGACTCTCTAATGGTTTCTTTTTGAGTGGGGAAATCCTATACAAAAGAATTCCGGATTTGAATTTGTTGAGATGTGTGGATGCCAAAGAAGCTAAAATGATTATGAATGAGGTGCATTCTGGAGTTTGTGGTCCGCACATGAATGGGTATGTTATAGCAAAGAAAATCCTTCGAGCAGGATATTATTGGCTTACTATGGAGCGAGATTGCTTTCGTTTTGTTCGCAAGTGCCACCAGTGCCAGATTCACAGCGATTTGATTCACTCGCCTCCTTCAGAATTATATCCTATGTCGGCTCCTTGGCCTTTTGTTGCTTGGGGAATGGACGTCATTGGCCCAATTGAGCCAGAAGCTTCAAATGG
>ML343627.1:109660-146757 GCA_005239505.1 Nicotiana paniculata | reverse complement strand
ACAGATAATGCTGCTAATTTGAATAGTCATCTGATGAAGGAGGTATGTGAACAATTTAAAATTGAGCATTGTAATTCTACTCCTTACCGGCCCAAAGATAATGGAGTTGTTGAAGCTGCGAATAAGAACATCAAGAAGATTCTTAGGAAAATGGTCCAAGGGTCTAGACAATGGCACGAGAAACTGACTTTTGCTCTTTTGGGATACCGGACAACTGTCTGTACGTCAGCTGGCGCAACGCCCTACTTGTTGGTTTATGGCACTGAAGCGGTCATACCTACTGAAGTTGAGATTCACTCTCTCCGAATAATTGTTGAAGCAAGGATCGACGACACTGAATGGGTCAAGTCCCGATTGGAAAAATTGAGTTTAATCGATGAAAAGCGTTTGGCAGCAGTTTGTTTTGGTCAGTTATACCAATAAAGAATGGCACGCGCTTACAATAAGAAAGTGCGCCCAAGACAGTTTGAGGTAGGATAACTTGTCTTGAAACGTATCTTTCTGCAGCAGGAAGAAGCAAAAGGAAAGTTCGCCCCGAATTGGCAAGGTCCTTACCTCGTCAAGAAAGTATTGTCAAAAGGAGCTCTACACTTGGCAGATATAGAAGGAAAGGTGACAGACATATCTGTCAACGCGGATGCGGTCAAGAGATACTATGTCTGACATGACTCTGTTGGGGCATTTTATACTTAGCATTCTCAGGTTGGGATGACGAAAGGCTATCATTCTCGCTACCCAAACACTGTTTAACCTTAGTTAGCCCTTTGAAGCCTTGTTTATATTTCTTTGTTTTCACCTCTTTTGGAACCAATGTACTTAAAAAAAATAATACAAAAAAAAAATCAAAGAAAAATAGAAAAAATTAAAAAAAAAAACAAAATCATCAAAACAAGTTCATGTAGTTGAACTACGTCCGACCTGATTCTGAAAGGATATGTAGGCAGCCTCACTGTGGGGTTCGGTCACACCAAAACAAAAATCTACATTTCCCAGTATTCAAAGAAACTGGGGCATGATTTTATTTTATTTTTTTGACTGTTTTCCGTCAAAATAGTTCCAAAAGTTGTAATTCAGTTGAATAGTTCTTTTTACCTTTCCCTTTTAAGACCTTCTGATTAACTGTCGAGAATTTTAAGTTGGTATATTACGGTTGAAAATGAGACGGTTAAGATGGATCGGGCATCCAGTCCAAAATGCATGTCATGTCCATTGAAGTCAGCATATTCCTCCAGATAAGTCCTTTTTATTTATTTTTCTTCTCTGAAAGGTACTCTTCCTGATTAAGTTGTAGTACCTATTAGTTCACCTTCTTGTTTTCTTTTGTACTATTCTTTTTGAGTCCCTTTCAGTCTAATTTTGTCATAGCAACGCAAAGAAAAGGCTGCAAAATTGGTTACAGTTTGCCTGTTATATGAAGCAAAACATTATGGGCATGAACAACATATGCAAAGGCATAAAGCCATCTTTCATTTTCCGTGACAAGCAAAAGGCTTGAAGGATTGAACAATGTGTCAAGGATCAACAAAAGTTACTCAGTTAAAAGTTGTTCTGGGAGCAAGGTTGTTTGCACCATAAACACAAATGGTGATAGGGGCAAAATAGTTAGGTTTTGATGTTGAGAAAGAAGATCTCCAGAAAGTAATGACAGAATCTCCACGCAATTTGTACAACCATTGTCTGAGTCAGTTTTCTAACAAGTGTAATGGACGCTAGGTCAAGTCGCCCAAGAAATCAAGGCCACAAACTTACCACCATTTTAAAACTAACAAATTTTTCTTTGTTTAGAACAGGAACAGAACAATTTTAGGAAACAATTTGTGCAAAGACGAACACCACCAAGTGAAGTTCTCTAATCCTTAGTTTTCTTTTAATATACATGTAATCATTTTATTCTTAGTTTCATTATAGGGAATCAATACCCTATCTTCAACACAGGGTACCACATCCCCTGGTTGCATTACTTTTTGCCTACATACGGTACGACATCCCCTAGTAGAATCTCAGTGAGCCCTGTACCTCACCTTATTTCCATCACAGGGTACTGCATCCCCTGGTTGCATTTTTTATTGCTAACATAGGGTGCTACATCCCCTAGTTGCATTTATTTTCTTCCTACATAGGGTACTACATTCCCTAGTAGAATCTTAGAGAGCCAAGAGCCTCATCTTATTGTCAACATAGGGTACTATATCCCCTGGTCGCATTATTTTCTGTCTACACAGGGTACTATATTCCCTAGTAGCACCATAGAACGCTGCAATCATTATCTTATTTCCAACACAGGGTACTACATTCCCTAGATGCATCTTATTGCCAACACAGGGTACTACATCCCCTGGCTGCATTTATTTTCTGCCTACATAGGGTACGACACTCCCTAGTAGCATCTTAGTGAGCCAATAGCATCATCTTATTTCTAACACAGGGTACTACATTCCCTGGTTGCATTACTTTCTGCAAATATAGGGTACGACATTCCCTAGTATCATCTCAGAGTGCCACGAGCCTCATCTTATTGCCAACACAGGGTACTACACCCCCTGGCTGCGTTACTTTTTGCCAACATATATCCTTTGACCTCAACCTTCGGACCTGACGACCCAAAATAGCTACTGGCTCCACCTCATAAGTCATATCACCCTCTAGCTGAACCGAGATGAAGTCCAAAACATGAGACTACCCCCCTGGCTGCGTTAATTTTTGCCAACATATATCCTTTGACCTCAACCTTCGGATCTGACGACCCAAAATAGCTACTGGCTCCACCTCATAAGTCATATCACCCTCTAGCTTAACCGAGATGAAGTCCAAAACATGAGACGGGTCACCAAAATACTTCCGAAGCATGGATACGTGAAACACTGGATGAACACTCGATAAGCTGGGAGGAAAATAAAGTTTATAAGCAACCTCCCTTACCCTCTAAAGCACCTCAAAAGGCCCAATGAACCGGGGACCCAACTTGCCTCTCTTCCCAAACCGCATAACACCATTCATGGGTGACACCTTCTGCAGAACCTTCTCCCCATCCATGAAAGATACATCACGGACCATCCTATCTGCATAGCTCTTCTGCCTAGACTGCGCCGTGCGAAGCCACTCCTAAATCAACTTCAGCTTATCTAAAGTATCCTGCACTAAATCTGTACCCAAGAATCTAGCCTCCCCCGGCTCAAACCAACCGACCAGAGATCAACACCTCCTCCTATATAAAGCCTCGTACGGAGCCATTTGAATACTCGACTGATTACTATTAGTATATGCAAACTCTGCGAGAGGCATAAACTGGTCCCACGAACCCCCAAAATCAATAACACAAGCGCGCAATATATCCACCAATATCTGAATAGTGCGCTCGGACTGCCCGTCCGTCTGAGGATGAAAAGTTGTTCTCAAATCAATCTGAGTACCCAACTCTCTCTGCACGACCCTCCAAAACTGCAATGTGAACTGAGTACCTCTATAAAAAATGATGGAAACTGGAATGCCATGCAACTGAACAATCTCCCGGACATAAATCTCAACTAACCGCTCCGAAGAGTAGGTAGTACCAACAGGAATGAAGTGCGCATACTTGGTTAGCTGATCCACAATAACCCAAATTGCATCGAACTTCCTCTAAGTCCGTGGGAGCCAAACTACAAAGTCCATGGTGATCCGCTCCCACTTCAACTCCGGAATATCCAACCTCTGATGCAATCCACCTGGTCTCTGGTGCTCATACTTGACCTGCTGGAAGTTGAGACACCGAGCTACAAATCCAACGATATCCTTTTCCATCTACCTCAACCAATAATGTTGTCTCAAATCCTGATACATCTTCACGGCACCTGGATGGATGGAGTACCGCGAGCTGTGGGCCTCCTCAAGAATCAACTCCTGAAGCCCATCTACATTAGACACACATATCCGACCCTGCATCCTCATCACACCATCATCACCAACAGCCACATCCTTGGCATCACCTCGCCGGACCCGATCCTGATGAACAAGCAAGTGTGGGTCATCATACGGGCGCTCTCTGATACAGTCATAAAGAGAAGACCTGGAGGCTACACAAGCTAATACCCGGTGGGGTTACGATAAATCCAACCTCACAAACTGGCCCAAGTACTTGGAGAATTTTGCATAAAGCTTCTCCTCCCTCAATTTCTGCAATACAACTCTCAAATGATGAGCATGCTCCTCCTAGCTACGAGAGTACACGGGGATGTCATCAATGAACACAATGATGAAGGAATCCAACTATGGCTGAAATACACTATGCATGAACGATGTTGGGCATTGGTCAGCTCAAAAGACATCACCAAAAACTCATAATGGCCATACAGGGTGAAAGCCGTCTTAGGAATATCAAGGCTAAAACTCTTTTCTAGTGAAAAACTTTTACCACTAATGTAGATTTATCAAGTATAATTTTCACATAGTACATTAAGCAAATTTTAATGAATCTAATAAATAGACCATTTTGTTGATCCTATTTATTAATCTTAATGCTCAATCCATGAATAGGCATAGTTTCACATGTACAATTTTTTAAGAATTTACCATAAGTTCAAATAAACAAACCACTTTAGTGGTAGCTAGTTATTACTCTTAAAATTCTCAATTTACAAGTGAAAATACATGTAGCTCATAAAATTAGTGTATGGAAGAATATGGACCATAGTTTAAAAGCCATACCAATAATATAAAACTCATATAAAATATCGTCATATTTTACTTAATACAACATCCAACCAGAGAATAAATTTTTCATCAAAAATCCAAGACTAGTAATCACGTAGGGCATGAAGACATAAACTAAAATTCGAGAAACTTTGTATGCACAAATATGCCAAACGCACCAATCATTAGTCATCCAGGATATCAAATAGAGGATTTTACTTTCTTACAAAATAATTAGATCATCACACAATATCAAGTATACCTTGTAAGAACTAGTCAATAAAATGTTACACCTCTATTATTGAATTTAATACAATAACACGTCTATTTGTTAATAGACAATGTGTAAACCCATTATATCACAAGTATTTAATCATGGAGACCATGGGGAGTCACTCCCACCACCATTGAATTAAAAATGAATTAAAATTATTAAGATATAATTTCTGAAAAATAGAAAAATATCCCAAACACAGTCCAAACAGCCTCAAAACGCCAAAATACCATGATTTATTGCAAAAGCAGTAAGTTTTTCTCACCACGTCATTTCCAATGGACCCACCAAATTTCCGCTCAATTGGAGACTGTCAGTTTGCTGACCTCCGAAAATACTGATAATTCGGTCAAAATCAGGTTTTACTTTTTTCTAGGGTTTACAAAAAAAAATCCAGATCATCCCAATCAATATCAATAAAAAAAAGATATCTCATGATAATAAATATAATCCAAAATTTTACACAGTTAATTCACAAAACAACAATGTAGTATTTCAGAAAATCACATACACATGTAATTCAAAAAACGCACATAAACACGATATTCTTGTTTCATGAAAAATCTAGTTATCTAATTAGAAGTGAGTGGGCTCTGATACCAATTGATGAATTATTATACGCAGCGAAATCAATCCAGTTTCAAAATCACATGTAATCTAGATAACTAGTATAAACAGAATTTTACGGATTACCTCTTGAAGCGTGAACACAACTCTTTAGTCATGCGAGCCTTCAGTGTCACATTGTCTCGTTGAAAACTCCACCACCTGCACGATCACGATCTCCGAACGTTCCACGGTCTTCTATTGTGTTACCCAAATAATATTTGAAAATAGTAATTTCGTGTGGGCGAAATTTTCTAGGAAAAAGGCTAAAAATTTCGGCCTCCTTGTTCTACTCTCTCTAGGTGGAAAACCTTATGTATTTATACCACAAGTTTTTAGGATAAAAACCCTTTTCCAAAACCTGTTGGGTTTTCTTTTCCACCAGAAAAAGAATTCCTTTATTTCTTATTATTTAGGTACAGCAGAGACCATAAAATTTAATTAACAAGGTTTCCAATTATGAAATTAATTTATAATTTTAGAAATTAATATCCTCTAATTAATTACGAAGTATTCCACTAAAAGTTCGTAATTGCACTCCTTATTCAATTTCGAAATTCATCAATTAAATCATATTTAACTCCCCATGTTACGATTCTGATACTAATTAATTAAATTAAATTACTGATGATTTAATTTATTGATTATTTTCTTTAGACTTTCGCTTAATTTATTTCATGTGTCGGATAGAAAATCCATTGGCTGGGTTTACACATGAAAACTTATAAGCTTTCATAGAGGTGTATCATCAATCTATAAATCGAGATATGGATTTCATCAACTAACTATTACTTCGCCAATGTATATTATTATTGTCCAATTTACCAGGTATATTGACCTACGAAAGAATCTCGTCTTTTAATAAATCAAAACAATAATAATATACACAGCTAATAATAATTATATCAAGATTAAGAGTATAAGTAAATTTAATGGTTGGAGAGTTTATTTTATTAAGTCAGTATAAAATACGTATCTCTACTTGGTCCGTTCAATAAATACAAAATGTACTAGCACAAGAAGTTGGAATTAAACCATTCTCATAATCAAGATAAATTATATTTAATCTTATGCTACAATCATTCTTGATGGTTTGTCCAATTTCATCATTAGATTGTAAAGTCAAACTTTATACTTTTAAGAACCGATGATTTAATCTTTCGTGTATAATCTAAACTCTATACACTAAATCATATACTATATAAGTAAAGGACACAGAATATATGATCTATTTAAAACTTTGTTAAACTTGAATGAATAATTATATAATAATAAATACTACATCTAAACCAAACGCATAGTTAATAGTATATATCTCAACAGAGAGTACTATTTACTAGTGAAGACGCGCTTGTGAAGGTTAACCGTTGGTCGGTAAGCACTTAACTTTTGATTAGAAATCATTTCCAGAGAAATTCCCCATTCTCTAATTTTTTATCATCATGATGTAACGCAAGGCTATACTCACCCTCATGCCCTAACTCCATGTCGAACCTTGGCATTTTTGGGACTTGTTAGGTTGTCAACTTGTTCTGACGTCCATCTGAACAATTTCATGAGCAAAACTCTGAATGGTCAGCCCGTGACTAATTATAACAAGATTTATTTCGTCATTAGCACTATGGGAAATCATATCCATGTCTATGTCCCTCCATAGAGATTCGATAAAACCTGTACTTTATTTCTTCAATTACTTAGATCAAATTCAATTATGAAATTAATATTGCAATTCAACTATAAATGTTTTCTAATGAATCTTTTCTTCATTATATTGTTAAATTGTATCTTATACAATATAACATATAAAATAATTAAATTTATTCTATTTTAATTCTTTATTACTCTTAAAAGACAATTAAATGAATAATGTCTCAATGTACTAATTCTATTAGACATCAAAATTTATATTTTTTTATTAATGATTTCTTGAGAATCTCCTTTTTGTAACCTAGTTCTAAAAGAAAAATATCATTTATTTGTTTTCTGGACCATCTTTTAACTTCTGCTTTCATCCATTCAAGGGTTCAGTCTTTTACCGTTACATATAGTCTCAACAATCATTTCAAAAAATGAAAATAATTTTAATAACCTATGTAGATACAAAAGTCAAACAGTGATGTTCAAGCTGACTAGGTTGAGACATTTTTCTCTCAAGCGCTGGTAGATGTTGCTGTGACATCAGACTTTGATACTTCCATTAACAATATCCACCTATCTACCAGGGCTAGAAGCAAAGGTAGAGGTTGATAGAGGAGGCAGAAAATCAACAAGAGGAAGCGGCGGCAAACACACTAAGCAACAACATGTGGGCCGGGTGTCTCACAGGAACTTCATTTCTCGAATTAACTCCATGATTAAATTTCTTTTTTGGAATATCAGGAGCTTTCATTCTAATGGGGCTCTTGGGAGACTTAATCAAATGGTTAGATCAAAAAAATTTCCTTTTATAGCTTTATGTGAGCCTTTTTATAAAGCTGATAAGATGGAGATATACAAAATTATACTTGGTTTCACTAATGCCTATTCTAAAAGAAACAGACATATTTGGATTTTCTGGGATGAGCTCGTGGATTGCAAGGTTGTCAGGGAGGATGAACAACATGTTTCACGCATTGTTAACTGGAATGGAACTTCAATTATAATTTCTTCTGTATATGCTTTGTGTAAGGCCGAGCAAAGGGAAGAAATATGGGATACATTGAAGAATATTGCAGATAAATACAAGACGGGGGACTTCAATTGTATAATTAATACTTGTGAAAAGAAAGGAGGAAGCCCTCATAGAATGTCAAAGAGTTTACCTCTAATACAATGTATTATGGATTGTGAACTTATTGATCCAGGATACTCTGCTTCCACTTTCACTTGGTGTAATGGATGGGGCCCGTATAAGAGAGTGTGGAAAAGACTGGATAGGGTCCTTGTCAATCATGAATGGATGGACATGTTTGACACTACTAGTGTCAACCATTTTATTAAAACATGGTATGATCGTTCCCCCTTGTTTGTTATTGCCAAGACTACTCAAAGAAAACCTATTAAATATTTTAGGTTTCAAGATTTGTGGACTGAGGAACCTGAATTCACATATGTGGTGAAGCAAGCGTGGAACATGGAGGTACATGGATCACCAATGTGGAGGTTCCATTTAAAATTGAAAAATACGTGCAAGAAACTTCAGAATGGTCAAGACCTAAGGTGGGCAATATTTTTGACAACGTTAAGGAGTTAGAAGGCAAGATTGTCGATCTTGAAAATAAAATTATTATAGACAATTATGAAGCCAACAAAGCTTCATTAAATCATGTTAATGCACTTTTGGTCAGAGCATATAAGAAAAAAAAGGCATTTTAGAAACAGAAATTAGGAGTAAAGTGGTTTGTAGATGGGGAGATGAATTCTAGATTTTTTAATTATGTTGTTAATGGGAGAAAGAAGCGACTATCCTTAAAGAAAAGTAGAAGAGATGATAGAAGATGGATTGAAGGAGATGATGATATTGCATATGAAGATATCTCCTTTTTCCAGAAGCAGTTACTAAGGAAGATACAATTGGTGATCTTTCAGTTCTGAACTGTATTCCTAAGCTCATTGATGAAACTAGAAATTAGAGACTCAATGCATTAACTACAATGGAGGAGCTTAAGGAGATGGTTTTTTACATGAGTGCAAACAGTGCACCATGCCCTGATGGTGTATCTGGGAAGTTTTACCACTCATGCTTGGATGATTTATCACTAATGATTTTTGATATTTTTGCAAGTAATCAAATCCCTAAAATATTATGCTTACACAGGATATGGTCCATAATATAACAAATCCATTCTCAGTTGGTAATATTGTATTGAAATTGGACATGGCTAAAGCATATGACAAGGTATCCTGGGAATATCTATGTCAATTATGGGATTCTCAGAGTTCTGGATTCATAGCATTTGGAGTTTAATCTCCAATGTGTGGTATTCTATCAACATTAATGGAATGAGACATAGATTTTTCAAGTCCACAAGAGAAATCAAATAAGGAGATCCCATCTTTGTTATGCAGATGACACAATCTTGTTTCCCTCATATGATCCTGCATCCATGCAGATGATGATGGCCAATCTGGAGATCTATGAGCAGGTGTCGAGACGAATGATGAATAAGATAAAATAGGAGTTTTATTATGTCTTCCAAGAGAATGATCAGACGGTTAATAATATCAATAGGATCACTAGATTTCCTGTTGGTCAATTTTCTATGCAATATTTGGGTGCCCTATTTATGTGGGAATAACGATATTGTACTTTAACAACATGGTGGCCAAAGTGGCTAGTAGAATGCAAGGATGGCAGGGTAGACTTTTATCATATGGTGGTAAAGTTGTGTTGAACAAATTAGTGTTACAAGCCCTACCACTTCACTTGCTATCTGTTTTCTAGGCTCCCAAAACTATTCTGAAGCAAATTAAAAAGGTTTTGGCCAGTTTATTCTGGCAGTAAGGAAGATAATAGGCACAAGAGGCACTGGAAAGCTTGGAAAGATTTGTGTTTTCCAGTGTATGAAGGAGGAGCAGGCTTTAGATCTATGGAAGATATTTGTGACAGATTCTCTACTAAAGTTTGGTGGACCTTTTGAACACAAAATACATTGCTGAAAATTTTTTTGGAGGCTAAAGGTTGTAAAAGAGCCCACCATGTGGCTAAAAAAATAGGCCAATGGCCGATCTCACACGTGGAAGAGGATGATGGAGATAAAAAAAGTTATTGAACCTTGT
Organism: Nicotiana paniculata; assembly: GCA_005239505.1. Classification (NCBI taxonomy): domain Eukaryota; kingdom Viridiplantae; phylum Streptophyta; class Magnoliopsida; order Solanales; family Solanaceae; genus Nicotiana; species Nicotiana paniculata. The sequence continues at coordinate 136,451 of ML343627.1, read as the reverse complement.
ATTCTATAGAAAATTGGTACAAGAATGGCGGCAATTTATTGGGGCAATTGGACTGGTTTGGGGAGTCTAGCCAATATGTATCCAGTTGATAAAGCATCAAAGAATATTAAGGTGCAGGATTTCATCCAGGGAGGAGCATGGAACTATGAGAATCTGCTAGAGGTTCTACCTATCAGTATAATCAATTCAGTGAATGGAGTTCAAATACATGAAGGTAAGCACGATAAACCTATCTGGACTCCAAAAAACTCAGGATGTTTCACTTGCAAATCTGCGTGGCATCAAAATAGCAAAAGAAGGCTGAGACTCTTACTAGTAAAAAGGTTTGGCATAAGAACATTCCAATTAAGATCTCATTTTTATGATGAGATAATTGCAGTCATGGATTCCAACAGATGATGCAGTAAACAAGTGTGGTTATATATTTTCTTCCAAGTGTTGCTAGGCAGGTATGGACTTATTTCGACAAAGCTTGTGGTATTAGCCATACACTTGGGCGGTTAAGACAAATTTTCATGAGATGGTGGTTAAGAAAGGCTATAAATAAGGTTCAATCTCTCATATTCCAATGTTTACCTTCATTGATATGCTGAGAAATTATGGAAGGATAGATATGCAACTAAATTTGAAAATAAGCACATATCTGGCTGGCATGTTATTCAACATGTGACTAACATGACTAGTCTCCGACTTCCTAAGCTATGGTTTGATAAATACAAGAGTATTGAGAGGGCTCAACAAACAATTCTTTCAAGATCTGTAAAGTGGGAGAAACCTGGGAGAGGTTGGATGAAGTTGAATGTCGATTGTGTAGTAAAAGGAATCATGGGGTCTGGGTGGTGTCCTTAGAGATCACCTTGGTAATCTAGTGATTGCATTTGCTTACTTATATGGCATGGGTAGCAATAACATAGCTGAAGCTAAGGCAATATTGCAATGGCTCAATTTATGTTGTACTAGTGGTCATTTAAAGGTGATAGTGGAATTAGACTCATTGGTGATTGTTAATATGATCAACAAGAAGATGAAACTATCATGGCAAATATTTCATTAGGTTGAAAAAATCTGGGATATAACAAAAAATGGAGAGTTTACTTTTGTTAATATTTTCAGTGAAGGAAATGTCATTAATGATCAGCTAGCAAATATGGATGAGAACACCATGACACAAGCTATCTTCACAGAAGCTGTTTCTCTTCCCAGTAAGGCTAGAGCTACTTTGAAGTTAGACCAAGAGGGTCTTCCAAATTTCAGATTCATGGCAAAACGAAATCACTTCACTATCAATAATGCTATTACATAATAGATCAATAGGTGGGGTCATTTGTACCTATTTATATTTAGTATCAAACTGTAAGGAAGAGTGTTCCGTTCTCAGAGTGATCTCTTTTGAACATTTTTACACTAGGTTGGTGCATACCAATCTACACTATGTTTATGAGGCAAAAGTTTATGTCCTCCTTCGTGTAATATGTATACGGTCAGAACGGGCTTGCTCTTCTTGTGACTAATCGGGGTTGGATCATGATAGGCCACAGTTCGGCTCGTACCATATCGAGCCTCAATATGGAGTCAGGTTGTTGAACCCTTAGTTTGAGGACTAGTCAAGGACGATGTTCAACCAACATTGAGACTGAGTAGAACCGAGATCGAGTGAGATCGAAGGGGGTTTACCTGGACAAGTAATGGTAAGCTGAAATATCCAAGATCGAGCAAGGGTCACAACGGGAATTTTAGCACGTATGAAGTGAAGGCTGGTTAATTAGCCAGTCATGGGATTTTCTTACTGTATTTAGAATTTTACCATTACATAAATAGAGTTCTAATCATTTTTGTAATCATTACATTTACGCAGAAAAAAGCAATATATTACATTTTATCTCTTAAGCTTTCAATACTCTGTTGCTCAATTCATACTTTCAATAACATACTCATTTGGTTCGATGGCAACCTAACTCGAGGGCCAGAGCCGCATATCATTCTGGTTTGCTCTATTTTTATTTACAGCCAATTTCTAATATCAATTTACATATTTCTAAGTTTGTTCCAAGTGTATCCTTAAAACTACTTATAAATTTAATTGTTATCCAATTTTAAGGATAAACAGTTTGGCGCCCACAGTGGGGCTAAGGATAATAGTGATTGCTTGGTGCTAAATTCCGTAACACACACGGCTTTACACTTGTTCTTGTAAGCATTTGTTATTCGGGGATCAACATGTCGAGCTCTCAAGCAGTACCCACACACATCGACAATGACCTTAGTTTTCATGGCGGAAACGACAACATAGCCGCCCCAGGGAACGAGGTGCCTCCAGTTGACCTCGATGGAGTTTCGATTACAGACCCATCGACGTCAGTTCCCATATTGCCATTAATGTAAATCTGGTCGTCGACCCTAAAAATAGCGTCCGCAGAAACGTTCGATCAGCCGGTGAGAACGCACAGGGCGGCGAAGAAGGCGGAATCAGCCTTCGAATAATATTCGAAATGTTGCAGGCTCAACAAGCTGTAATAGCACAACTCCAAAACCAGAACCATGCACCGAGCATGGTCGAGCCCGAGCCATCGCAGGAAATTGTTCGTAGGGCCGAACCGATACTGGGAAGATCAAACGGGAATGAATCAGGGGCAAACCCCGTAATCATAAAAATGCTCGAGGAGCTGAGAAAGCGAATTGAATCGGGGGAAAGAAGATTGAAGCAAATGACAAGAAAGTAGAAACATATAATTCCATAGTTGATCAAATTTCAGGGGCACCACCGACTTTGAAGGGTTTGGATTCAAAGAAGTTCGTGCAAAAGTCGTCCCTCCCCCCCCCTTACCCCCGAGCGCGGCTCCTAAACTCATTCCGAAGAAATTCCGCATGCTAGAAATTCTCAAGTATAATGGAACTACCGACCGCAATGAGCATGTCACTTCTTACACATGCACAATTAAGGGGAACGATCTAAAGGACGATGAGATCGAGTCTGTATTGCTGAAGAAATTCAGTGAGACCTTATCAAAGGGAGTGATGATATGGTACCATAATTTGCCACCCAACTCCATTGAATATTTTTCCATGCTCGCAGATTCCTTCGTTAAAGCACACAACAGAGCCATAAAGGTCGAGACTAGGAAGTCAGACCTCTTCAAAGTGAAGCAAAAAGACAAAGATGCTGAGAGAGTTTGTGTCTTGGTTCAAAATGGAACGCATGAATCTACCACTGGATGCCGATAATTGGGTCATTCAGTCCTTCAGTCAAGGGCTAAACATACGAAGCTTAGTGGCCTCACAATAGTTAAAGTAGAGCTTGATCGAATATCCAACTGTCACCTGGGCCGATGTGCATAATCGGTACCAGTCAAGATTAGGGTCGAAGACGACCAGTTGGGAACTCCTTCCAGGTACATTTATCCTATTAGGCCCGCCGATAGAGTTAAAAGGGATATTGATAGGGAACCACGATCAAACAGAGATTGATACCAGCCATACGGTGGAAATCAGAGAAACAACGAGGGCTCGGGATTATGTCCTAGAATGGATCTTGTCTTTAAACCACAAGGATGCAGAGGGGATCTTACAACCCAACAACCACGCACAGGTAATATTTGTTATTATGAATAAAACTCAAGTTAAACGTGTTTTGATTGATCCAAGTAGCTCGGCTATCCGATCGAGGGTCGTAAAATATCTCGGCCTACAGGATCAAGTTGTGCCCGCAGCCCGAGTACTTAACGGCTACAACATTGCTTGCGAAACCACAAAGGAGAAATAATTTCCAGTGAATGTGGCCGGGACCATCCAACAAACAATGTTCCATGTTCTGAAGGCCATGGATCCATAACACGAGGGCAATACCCTAGACCGTTCACGAGGTTCTGAAGTTCCCAACACTAGAGGGAGTAAAAATAATCTACGGGGAGCAGCCCGTCGCCAAGGAGATATTTGTAATCGATGAAGTGATACCGATATAGACACTCTCATCAACAAAGGGATCGGATTCGAAGGGAAAACATAAGGCAAAATAGCAACCATAGACACCAGCCTCGACCGAATCGGAGAAGCAAGGGATCCATGAGGATGGCTACTATTGGATCCCTCGATCCTTCATAATTATAGATGACTCCGAGGCCACCAAGTCAATGGTGAAAGAGCTGGAATAGATCATAGTGATCGAACATCTGTCCAAATGAAAGGTATACCTGGGCACGAGGTTAACCCTCGAGCTCAGGAAAAAACTTATTCAATTCCTTTTAGCTAACACGGATTGCTTTACTTGGTCCCATCTTGATATGACAGGGATCCCACAAAAAATCACTACCCATAAACTAATCCTGGACCCGAGGTCTCATCCGGTGAACAAAAAAAGAAGGCCCAAGTCGAGGTTAAGCATGCCTTCATCAAGGACGAGGTAACAAAACTTCTCAAAATAGGATCCATTTGGGAAGTAAAGTATCCCGAATGGCTAGCAAATGTAGTGGTAGTCCCTAAGAAGGGAAATAAACATAGAATATGCATAGATTATAAAGACCTGAATAAAGCATGCCCTAAGGATTGTTTTCCTTTGCCTAATATCGATTGCATAACCGATGCTACTGCCAGCGACGTGATTCTCAATTTTCTCGATACCTACTCCGGGTACAACCAAATACAGATGAACTCGGACGATCACAAAAACACCTCGTTTATCACTAATTACGGCACCTATTATTATAATGTAATGCCATCCGGACTAAAAAATGCAGGTGCAACTTATCATCGCCTAGTAAACCGAATGTTCGAAGAACAAATAGGAAAATCAATGAAAGTTTCTATTGATGACATGTTAGTTAATTCCTTCCGAGCAGAGGACCATTTGAAGCATTTGCAGGAAACTTTCGATATAAGAAGTACAATATGAAGCTCAACCTAGAAAAGTGTGCGTTCGGGGATGACCTGGGCATGTTTTTGGGCTTCATGGTGTCCAATCAGGGGATCCAGATCAACCCTGATAAAATCAAAGCTATCGAGGATATCATGGTAGTAGATAATGTAAAGGTCGTGCAGAGGGTAACATACTGCATAGCCGCCCCAAGGAGATTCATTTCGAGATCATCAGATAGGAGCCACTGATTCTTCTTGTTACTAAAGAAGAAGAATAATTTTACGTGGACTTCGGAATGCCAACGTGCCTCGGAGGAACTAAAGCGGTACTAATCGAGCCCGCCACTACTTCATACTCCAATAGCGGACGAGCAGTTTCACTTTTATTTGGCAGTCTCGGAGATAACGGTAAGTGGAGTCTTGGTTGGAGAAGAACAAGGTATGCAATTCCCTGTCTTGGTGCTAAGGAAAGTCACCCTCAACACCAGAAATCCAAATGAAGGAAAATTGGGTTCGAACTGGAATTTTTAATTCTTTTTCTACTTCAGGAATTATGCTAATGTTAAAATCTGCGACAAAATCGGCTGAAACTTGAGACTTTATTCCAGTCCTAGGTTGATAGACTATGCCATATTCGCTTAGTTCTATTGCCCATTTAGCCAGTGTACTTGACAGTTCTTGCTTATGCAAAATATTTCTCAAAGGATACGAAGTTACAACAGTATTTGGGTGACACTGAAAGTACGGTCTTAACTCTCTAACTGCCATGATTAGAGCCAAGGTTAATTTTTCTAGATGAGGATATATGGTTTCAGCATCTAGTAAGGACTTACTTACATAGTAGATAGGAGATCGCTTCCCTTTGTCCTGCCTTACCAGGACTGCACTTACGTCTATTTCTGCAATAACAAGATAAATGTGTAACCTTTCCCCTTCCTTCGGTTTAGACAACAGTGGGGGATTTGATAGATAAGCCTTCAAGTATTTAAGAGCTTGTTGACATTCTTCAGTCCATTCGAACTAATTCTGCTTCTTTAGTACTGAGAAGAATTTAAAAATCTTCTCTGAAGATCTGGAGATGAATCTTCCTAAAGTTGCAATCCTACCTATTAATCATTGAACTTCTTTTATGCTTGTGATTATATCAGGTATTTCTTCAATAGCTTTAATTTAAGCAGGATTTACTTCAATGCCTCTATTTGATACGAGAAAACAAAAAAATTTCCTTATTCGATGCCAAAGGCGCATTTTTCTGGATTTAATTTCATGTTATACGTGTGGAGGATCCCGAAAGTAGTTGAGAGATGTTGGAAATGATCTTCTGCCTACATTGACTTTACCAACATGTCATTAATGTACACCTCCATTATTTTCCCCAGATGTTTGGTCACTAGCCTTTGATTAGTGGCTCCAGCATTTTTCAAGCCAAAAGGCATGACTTTGTAACAATAAGTCACCCTCTTCATCGATCACTTGATGAGCGATCCCTGCTTTCTTTTATTTTGCTTGACAGGTACGAAGGATGGGTCTTCATTAAGTTTATGAGTCATCACTTCTGGGGGTATACCTATCATATCTTAATAGGACCAAGCAAAACAATGTGCGTTAACTTTTAAATATTCAATTAACTTACCCCTTCTGATTGGGCTTAGCCTTGCTCCTATGTGGATTTTTTGTTCAGGCTTAAGCTCGAACAATGGAACAGCTTCGAGCTCCTTAGTCGTTATCTTGATATTTTCATTCTCTTCTGGTTCTTGAATAACATCAGGTATGGAATCCATGTCCATATGTCTATTTGATTCCCGTGTCTTTGTCATTTTCTTATGTGTCTGTTCGAGTTTCTCCCTCGTCTTTTAATTCTTCCGCTATTTCTTTTTTTATTGGAATGCATCACTGAGTTGATGTTTCTTGAAGTCTGCTGATCACCTCGAATCAGCTGGATTCCCCATCTGGAAGAGAATTTGATTACCTGATTCAAAGTAGATGGTACTGCATCAATTATCTCCCCATGATTACACTATAATCCATATCTGTGTCTATAACTTGAAATTCGTTTCCTTGATGACGACTTCTGCATAGGTATTAAGCTCAACTTCTCCTTTTGTTATGATAGTAGAGTTGTCGAATCTGGACAAGGAACATGCTTTTGGAATTACACAGTCCCCCATTAACATGTCTTCCACAACCCTCAGCAAAATGATATTGACCGAGCTACCTGGATCAATCAATACTCTTTTCACGTTAGTGTCATGTATAAGTAGAGATTAGTGCGTCGTTATGTGGAAGCAGTAACCCATCAGCATCTGAGTCGTCGAATGAGATGTTGTCAGCCTCCAAAGTCTCACGAGTCCGTTTCCCGTGGGTCACTGTGAACTTGGTCATCCTTCTTACTGAAGTATAAGTTACACCATTTATCTCCTCTCATCCATTTATCACATTTACAGTTCTCTTCGGAGATGGTGGTTTTGGGGGCTCCTGCATATTCTTCATATATTCCTGTTTACCTTTTTCGCTAAACAGTTCTGTTAGATAACCTTATTTTAATAAGTGTTCTACCTCACCTTGCAGTAACCTGCTGTCTGATGTTTTGTGCCCATGTTCATTGTTAAATTCACATAGAAGTCTTGGTTCCTTCTGCTTGGATTTGATCTCATTTCTTTGGGCCATCGAACTTTATCACCCATATTTCTTGATACTGTAATTAATTCAGAAGTACTTGCATTGAAATTGTAATCTCCAATTCTTGTATTACCTCTCTATTTCGCTCATCTCGATCCTTTCTAGATCTTGATGATGATGAGCTCGAATCTCTATTTGACGGTTCATTGTAAAATTCACACCAGAAGTTTGGGTTCCTTCTGTTTGGATTTGATCTCATTTCTTTGGGCCATCGAACTTTATCACCCATATTTCTTATACTGTAATTAATTCGGAAGTAGTTACATTGAAATTCTAATCTCCAATTCTTGTATTACCTCTATTTTGCTCATCTCGATCCTTTTTGGTTCTTGATGATGGCGAGCTCGAATCTCTATTTGACGTTCTGTGATTGCCGCTCGGGTTCATGACATTGGTTTGGACAACTGTTTCCTTTTGGGAAAGGGGTTTGCATATTTTTAAGAGTCACCACCTAACAATTTTAACGGTGCGTTAGGGCAGCTAAGGGGTTCAATTATAACTACGTTGCTAACAAGAGATTTGGGTAAGGGCTTGAAATTATCCTAAGGGAAGGTGTTAGGCACCCCTCACCGGCCAAATGATTTCGTGAATTTGTACAACTAGCAAATAACAAGTAAAGGCTCAAATAAAAGGGGATTTAAGTCTTTAAGCATATAGATGTTTAGAAAACAGTAAACATCTATATGCTTAAGGTAATTAAAGCGTGTGTTTCGAAGAGGGCCTACAGTATTAGGGCACCGGTCATCATATCCATATTCTACCCTTCCCTTTCCGTGAAGGTAATTAAAGCGTGTGTTGGTCACAGACTCTATTGGGTGCTATTACCCGTCCCATCCTACCAGTCCTGGAGGAGGCTAGGACTAATATCCTAAAAGGAAGTACTAGGTTGACCCCTAGGTTTAATGACAAGATTCTAAGCGACAAACAACGACAATTAGGACTTCAGATAAGGGGGAAAAAAATAAGAGCAGATACGAGGCCCAAGTATTCCTCCATAGATTATGCACATAATTAGCACGACTCAAACACAAGTAAGGTCTTATTAACTTCAAAACCTAAGGCATATGTAGGTGAGAATGCAATAGTGAGGCAGCTTTATTACTAATTTCAGAGTATTGATTTTATCAGTTTCTTGCTGATTATAACCATTAATAGTCAAGCAGCAGGTATAAAGGAGTATGTTTCCAGTTTTAATTGATTTAACACCTAAGAATTGCCTAAGCGTATGACAATACTCAGTAATTACCCAAATTATTAAAGAAACTGTTACAAGTTAGTTTGCCTAAACATGTTGTACTTAGGTGTTGCAAAAAATACAGAACTATTACCAGTTGTTTGAAAACATGGTGAAACTATTTTTAGGGCCTTTTTCATGCAATCAGTAGTTAAAGTAGGTGTTGAATGAGGTCCTAAGACATGATATCTAATATGCACACATAGGGATGCAGAATGGGTGGTATGCTGAATTCCTAGGCAGGATTTCTAAATGCATAAAGTCACAATATTTGAACACGATATGCAGCAAGTATGAGGATGACTTGTTTATTAGCGCATTATTATCCTAAGCATGATTCCTAGGTGTACCACAACATTACAGTGATATTACAACTGTTTACACGAATAACAAATTTATATTAACATTTAATCCTAGAGCATGATTTCTATATGATAAACGATAATACCATAATAGGATGCTGAGAAAGTAAACATGGACCTAAGGAACAGGATATCTAATGCATGACATGCTTGCATACAATCAGCCCTAAGCATGAATTTCTAGTGCACACGTAAGAAATGTAAACCTAGAAGCATGGTATATACCCTTTATCATGGATAACTTATATAACTACCCTCTCCTTTTCACTATCCATTCCCAAATATTTCTTTGCAAATTATTACAGGCCATTGTGAATTACATAACCAAAGGATCCTTCAATTATGCCCAGATCTTCCAAACCTCAATGCCTTTGGTGTTTCATAGCCTTTCACAGTCCGAGTGTGTCAAAGTTCCCTAAGGACCTCAAGGGGCTCCGGGCAATGCTCACACCCAGACATAGCCAAAATAGAGTAAGTGCAATATGGAATGGCCAGCCTCTGTGTGTCAAATTTCAGAGGGAGCTCAAGGGTCCCAAGGCAATGCTCACATAGAAGGGGCAGAACCTAGACTTCTAAAACTATATGTGAGAGTGCTTTTTTTATTTAAAAGGGGTTTAAGGAAGAAAACAATTTTGAGAAAGGGTAAGTAAGAAAATAATTTTGAAGAGGGTAAGAAAGAAAACAATTTTGAAGAGGGAAATAGAAGCTAAACATCACACAAAAGACCAGGGATGGTCTAATTATCACAAATAGGGGTAATGTGATTTGAGGGACAAATATAAAGCATGTGAGGCAAACATGTAACAGGCAGACACACATATAGGCATACAATCAGAAACTCCTAAGAGTTCAGAGGATTAGGGGTACAGTAGAGTACTAGGTTAGATTAACACCAAAACAACTAAGACCATGATTAAACTAATGTACAAATCATAGGCATGGGGATTCACGTAAGAAGCAGGTGCTAAGTATACAGAAACATGCTGGTCAAATAAAGCCTACCTTAACATGTAGAGGGGAGTTCAGGATCCTAGATACATGTTGAATAATAAGTAAAGAAAATTTACACACTGGATTACAACAGTGATAAAAACACGTTGGTTTAAGGACTGAAATCTAAATTACAAAATACCAGTGAGGTGAAGAAAGCAGTAACACAAACAGGAAGTAGGAGATGCACAATAGTTAGCCTTGGCTTGTAGTCGGCTAACTAGCTAGCACAGAAGAGAGAGTAGAGAGTTTTTTAATTGTGAGAGAGAGATTTTGAACAGATCAGTTCGTGTGTTTGTCTGTCCAAAAGAGAGCACATATATAACAAATTGAAGGCTATGTAAAATAAGGTAGGAGTCCAATTGTCTAGCAATCATGGGACTCGGAATCAATCAGTGCATTCAATCAATACAAGTACTCCCTTAATTAAGGTAGTTAACTTCAAATGGTAATAAACATGTAACAAGTAAGGAAAGAGGTAAATGTGTAAATAAGTATAGCATAGGTAATTAGGGCTAGGTTGAGACAGTTTCAATTAAGGAAACAATGTTAAGAGACAGTAAATAGGTAATAAACCACAAAATAGGGCCTGAAAATAATTCGAAGGTCTGAAATCAGTAAAGGGTATCAATCACAGGGGATCAGGGATCCAAAATTAGTGCTGATTAAAGGAAAGCCTCATGTATTTAAGGAAGTATTCAGAATTAGAATATCGTGTGAAAATCAGTATAGTACTACCCACAATCATTTAGGGATTCAAGCATGTTAAAAAGAATAGGTTGATTTAAGAGGGATAAACACACATTAGGCAAGAAGCAATATAATCAAAGGTTCGACAGCACAACAAAGTAGGAATCACATAGAATCAGGGCTTTAGGCCAGTACATGACATTATGAGCATGAATGCAGTAAATAAGTAATAGACGAAATCAGAATCGCAAAGGGTAGTCATGATATAGGCAAAAGATGAATAATCAGAAACCCTAATAAGTATGGTAGGGTAAAATCACAGAAATAATTAAGGGCTACACGTGGGAAATAGACACACATACAAATCTAAAGAACAACTCAATAGAAACAGCACAAAATTAGAATACAGGGTTAAAACTAAAGTTTTAACATAAATCATGATTAAAAGCGATACTTAGAAAAACCGTTTAAGCATATGACAAAAAACACAGGTCAACACTTAAAATTTTGAAGAAATTGTTTTCGAAGAATAGTTTTAGAAAACCCTAGTTGGAAGTGAAGAACCTTTTAGGAAAAAAATAGAAAACCTTTAAGGAAAACCTCATAATAACTTGTAACAAGCACAGATCTAGGGTGGATCTAAAAGAATCGAAAGTTTCAACATTAGGGTTTTACAGAAAACCTCAGAGAAGATGAGAAAGACCTCGAACAGCACTGGCTCAAGCCTCAGGGTCATAAACCCTACTCGGAATCAAGCTTTGGAGGCTTGAAGTAGACAGGAACAGCATGGGTGTAAGTAGACAAGTTCTCGCCCTTTGAGGGCCTTAGGGATGACAACACCGGCATAAGAGAGCCATGAGAAGCAGGGGTGATGGAGGTTTCAGGGTCTCCGGCGAGGGGTGGCTGGAGAAGATAAAGAGAGCCATAATAGCTGAAGAGACTGGAGAGAGAGAGAGAGATTAGAGTAGATAGATGTGAGTCGGTTAGAATGAGAGGGTTGGGGGGTAGTTTGAATTAATTAAGGAAATAGGAATCTGGGCCGTTAATCTGATTTGATCAACGACTCAGATTGGTTTGGGGTTGGGTCGGTTATGGAATTGGGTCTTGGCTAGCTATTTAATTGGGCTGAAGGGTTGGGTATTGGGTTGGTTTAATCTGATGGGTTGGGTTTAAAAATAGGCCAGATTTCAAATAAAATGGGGCTATTAGTTGAATACCCATAAAATCAAATAAATAATTACTAAAATAGCCAATAATTATGTAAGAAAATTAAATTAATGCCACATAGATGAAAATTAGGTTAATTAGCTAATATTAAAACAAAAAAATGACTGATTACCGAATTAAAATAGCATGAATGCGCAATTAGGCCATAGTTGCAAAACTTGATAATTATAGTTAAATAACGCCTAATTGGTCAATTTGTGAAATAATTAAAATCTAATAAAATTAAATATGATTAAAAATGACATATTTTGCTGGGAAACATTTTGAAATTATCTATAATATAATTTATAAATAATTATTGAATACAGAAATACTAAATAAATAGAAAACTATGTTGATAAAAGTACGAAAAATTGTGGAAAAATACCACCCACATAACAAATGATTTTAAAAGTAATATGTAAGTTTGAAAATAGTTTTGAGGAAAAATTTGGTATCAACAGCTGCCCCTCTTTATCCGGGAAGGATGAAAGAGTTGTCTGGTAAAGATATGATGGCCAATTTTGACCAAGCAAAATGGTTTTGAAGGGATTTGGGCCGCACCCTAGTTTCTGAGCTGCCTACATATCCCTGGTTTTACAGGAATCATGCCATATGTAGTTCAGGATCCACCGGCGAAGTATTTCGATGAAGTTTTACAAGGACGGACGCAAAGTGCAGGGTTGGGTGATCAAGTGGCTTATTGGATAGTTAGGACAACTGGAGCGGGACCACTCCTGCCTGCCTGGATGGTTGTTGCTAGCCGGATTACATGCAAATGAATAACAAGCATATATCGTACGTAATTTAAACATGATGCAAATTCCCGTTAGACTATGAATGTTGTCTTTGGACGGTTAAGGATGATGTCCTTAGACCATGATGTCCTGGGCCATGAATTGCTTGATGCAGGATTCGCAGGTCATGAAATGATGTTCTCGGGCCATGAAGATGATGCCTCCGAACAATGATGCCTTTGAATGATATGCAAACTGATAAAAAGGGATCCTCAGGCCATGACACGGTGTTCTCGGGCCATGAAGATGGTGCCTCCGAACGATGACGCCTTTGGATAAGTTGGCGATATTTCAGCCCATGAAGATGCAATATCATGATGCTGACAAGATAGAGCTTAGTCTTGCGAATTAAAAAGGGCAGAGCTTAGCCCGAAAGGAAGCGAATGATAGAGACAGGGGTTGCCTTTGAAAAGTAAATATTAGACAATGTTTAGTCTCGGAAGGCAGAAAGGTAGCCTTATGCAATGCAGATGCAGATGGAGGTAGTGTTTAACCTCGGAAGGAATAAAGGTAGCCTTATGCAGGAACAGATGCAAATGGAGACAACGTTTAGTCTCGGAAGGCAGAATAGTAGCATTATGCAATGTAGATGCAGATGTAGGTAGCGTTTAACCTCGGAAGGAAGAATGGTAGCCTTATGCAATACAGATGCAGATGGAGGTAGCATTTAACATCAGAAGGCAGAATGGTAGCCTTATGCATGAACAGATGCAGATGGAGACAACTTTTAGTCTCGGAAGGCAGATGGAGGTAGCGTTTAGTCTCGGAAGGCAGAAAGGTAGCCTTATGCAGTATGCGAATGCAGATGGAGACAACGTTTAGTCTTGGAAGGTAGAAAGGTAACCTTATGCAATATGCGAATGCAGATGGATACATCGTTTAGTCTCGAAAGACAGAAAGGTAGCCTTATGCAATATTTAAGGAAGGACAATAAAAATTCTTAGTTCGTGTTAAATTGCGGTAGAGCATTGTGATAATGAAGCATTGTTTGTGCTAATACTATGTGTTAGCATAACGAGTTTGAGGAACGATGTCTGTCCTTTGAGCGGATAATATATTTCGGGGCTTTTGCAATTTTGTGCATGCATCCAAAGAAAGATTGTGAGTTTTGTAAAGGGGAAAGGTTAGTTCGCATTCCTGCTAGCTCTGCTTGGCTCGTTTGCTTGATCATGATGATACCGTCTGTATCATTTGGGGTAGCGTTTGCTAAACAAGCTGTTTCAAAAAAATAAAATATGCATGATTTTTGTAAAAGTATAGTACATAATCTAAAATAGGTTTTTTTTAGATGAACCGACGTCTTTACACGGCTTGAGACATTGTGAACTCTTCTGCTGCGGAATTTTGAGGGTCCTCCTCAAAATTCTGCCCCAGTTTGCTAGGTGGATGCCTCTAACTGCTGCCCGCACGGTGATTGGCTGAACTTGCTTCGGAATTTTGAGGGTCCTCCTCAAAATCCTGCCCCCCAATTGGCTGCGTGAATGCTTGTGGACTGCTACTCGCTTCAGAATTTTTAGGACCCTCCTCAAAATTCTGCCCCATTTTCCAACTGCGGTGAAAAATAGATTTTTATTGAATTGTGACCGAACCCATAGGGCTGCATACGTATCCCCTCTTAAATGGGAATCAGGTTCAGGCGTAGTTCAAATTACATCACTGAGAAAGCATAAAGATTACACATAGTAGCACTTGACTGCATCTGAATTGATCGGTTTTGGCTTAACTTCTCCGTCCATTTCTGCAAGTATGAGTGCTCCTCCTGTCAGCACTCTATGAACCATGTACGGACCTTGCCAGTTGGGAGATAACTTCCCTTGGATTCATATTGATGTGGAAAGATTTTCTTTAACACCAGTTGCACTGGTGTGAATCGTCTCGGCTTGACTTTTTTGTTGAAGGCGCTAGCCATTCTGTCCTGATATAGTTGACCATGACATACTGCATTAATTTTCTTCTCGTCTTTGAGGGCTAGTTGCTCATAACAGCTTCTTACCCACTCTGCATCGGTGAGCTCAGCTTCCTGTATAATTCTTAGAGATGGAATCTCCACTTCGGCAGGAATTACAGCCTCTGTACCATAAACTAGCATATAGGGAGTTTCCCCTATTGATGTGCAGACAGTGGTGTGGTATCCCAATAAAGCGAATGATAACTTTTCATGCCACTGCTTGTTTCTTTCTATCATCTTCCTTAGTATCTTCTTGATGTTTTTGTTAGCGGCCCCTACGGCTCCATTCATATGAGGTCTGTATACTGTGGAATTCTTGTGTTTGATCTTGAAAGTTTCACACATAGCTTTCATCAAGTCACTGTTCAGATTAGAACCATTATCGGTGATGATTGACTCTGGAACTCCGAACCGACAAATAATGCGGTCGCGGACAAAGTCGGGCATGACTTTCTTAGTAATTGCTTTGTAGGAGGCTGCTTTGACCCATTTAGTTAAGTAGTCAATGGCGACCAAAATGAACCTATGGCCATTGGAAGAGGTAGGCTCGATTGGTCCAATAACGTCCATACCCCAAGCGGCGAACGGTCATGGTGAGTTGGTTGCATTTAGCTCACTTGGAGGCACCTTTATCATATCCCCATGTATCTGGCAGCGGTGGCACTTCCGAACATACTGGATGCAATCCATTTCCATAGTCATCCAAAAGTAACCAGCTTGGAGTATTTTCTTCGCTAAAACAAAACGTTCATATGTGGGCCACGTGTCCCAACATGAATTTATTCTAGCAGTTTTGATGCTTCTTTTGATTCAACACCTTAATAACCCCAAATCGGGAGTCCTCCTATACAGGATTCCTCCACTGTGGAAGAAATTGTTGGACAATCTCCAAAGTGTGCGTTTCTGAGTGGAATTTTCAAGCTCGGGGTATTCTCCTTTTGCCAAGTACATATCGATGTCATGAAACCAAGGATTTCCGTCTGCTTCTTCTTCGACATGGGCACAGTAAGCTGGCTGATTATGGATCTTTATGGGAAAAGGGTCAATGAAATTCTTGTCCGGATGCTGGATCATTGAGGACAAAATAGCTAAAGCGTCGGCAAACTCATTCTGGATTCTGGGGACATGCCGGAACTCTATCTTTGTGAACCTCTTTCTTAGTTCCTGTACGTGGTGCAGATACGACAATATCTTTGAATTCTTTGTTGCCCATTCTCCTTGTACCTGATGTACCAATAAGTATGAATCACCGATTACTAACAAGCTCCTGAACGTTCATGTCAATGGCCATATTGAGCCCCAAGATGCAGTCTTCGTATTCGGCCATATTGTTGGTGCAAGGGAACCTGAGTTTGGTGGATATCGGATAATGCTGAGCGGTCTCTGATACTTGGACTGCCCCAATACCGACTCCCTTGAAGTTTGCTGCTCCATCGAAGAACATCCTCCAACCATCATAGGATTCTGCAATGTCTTCTCCTATGAATTATACCTCCGCATCAGGAAAATATGTTTTCAAGGGTTCGTATCCTCCGTCTACGGGATTCTCAGCAAGATGGTATGCCAGAGCTGGTCCTTTAACTGCCTTCTGAGTCATGTAAACAATGTCGAATTCGCTCAGCAAGATTTGCCACTTGGCTAGCTTTCCAGTGGGCATGGGCTTCTGAAAGATGTACTTTAACGGATGCATCCTTGATATGAGATATGTTGTGTAGGCAAAGAAGTAATGCCTCAGCTTTTGGGCGACCCAAGTTAGAGCACAACATGTGCGCTCTAATAGAGAATACCGGGCCTCATATGGAGTGAACTTCTTGCTGAGGTAATAAATAGCTTGTTCCTTCCTTCCTGTTTTATCATGCTACCCTAGAACGCAGTCGAAATCTTCATCTAATACTGCAAGATAGAGTAGCAAAGGTTTACCTAGCTCGGGCTATTCTAGGACTGGCGGTGTTGACAAATATTCCTTGATTCTGTTGAAAGCCTTTTGACAATCATCGGTCCACTTGGTCGCAGCGTCCTTCTTCAGCATCTTAAATACTGGCTCACAGATACTGTAGACTGTGCTATAAACCGACTGATGTAATTAAGTCTCCCCAGGAAACTCATCACATATTTCTTGTTCCTTGGCGGTGGTAGTTCTTGAATGGCTTTGACATTGGACGGATCCAATTCTATTACCCGGCGGCTCACAATAAATCCCAGCAACATCCTAGCAGGAACCCCGAATGCACACTTCGTGAGGTTTAGTTTCAGATTGTATTTTCGCAATCTACTGAAGAACTTCCCCAAATTCTCCATGTGATCAGCAGGTTTCTTTGATTTTATAATGACATCATCCACGTACACCTCGATCTCCTTATGAATCGTGTCATGGAATATGGTGGTCATGGCCCTCATGTAGGTGGCCCATGCATTCTTTAAGCCGAATGGAATCATCTTGTAACAATACACTCCCCACGGCGTAATGAACACCATTTTCTCAGCATCTTCCTCATCCATCCAAATCTGGTGGTACCGAGCAAAGCAATCCACGAAGGACTGCAATTCATGCTTGGCGCAGTTATCAATCAGAATATGTATATTTGGCAAGGGGAAGTCATCTTTCAGACTGGACTGGTTGAGATCCCGGTAGTCGACGCAGACTCTGACCTTCCCGTCCTTCTTTGGAAGAGGTACAATGTTGGCTAACCATGTCGGGTATTCCACTACCCGGATAACTTTGGCGTTGATCTTCTTGGTAACTTCTTCTTTGATCTTCAAGCTCATGTCGGGCTTGAACTTTCTGAGCTTTTGTTTCACCGGTGGACACATTGGATTGGTTGGCAGCTTGTGGGCCATAATAGACGTACTTAGACCAGTCATGTCATCATATGACCATGCAAATACGTCCTCACACTCTCTTAGAAACTGTGTATTCTTTCTTTTCTGATAGTGACAAATGAATGCTGATACGAGTTTCCTTGATGTTTTCTGAATCCCCCAGGTTGATAACTTCAGTCTCATCCAGGTTGGACTTAGGTCTGTTCTCAAAGTTCTCAACTTCTTTGAAAATCTCGTCTGATATTTCATCTTCTTCTGAATCTACGTCTGTTTGTTGTGTTGACTCATAGCATGTCATAGTCATAGGTTCATAAAAACAGGTAATAGTAATGCTATATACGTAAAGAAATGAGAGAAAAATGATAGTAATAAATATTGATTCATAAGAAAAATAAAAAAATGCTTTTGATAAATTGGATAATTGTTTCGAACATTGAGGATCTTATTGCAGAAATTAAAAAAATGCGAAAAGGGAAAATCATTTTAGTAAATAAAACAATAAGTAATGCTTGTTTTAGCCTTGCTACCCTAGGACTCGTCGGGCTTTGGTTGTCTTGATAGACCAGCTCTTGAGATATGTCCCCTTGAGTACAGTCTGTATGGAAGGGCCTTCCTCCCTCTCCCCCTCGAGAACAACACAGCAATCCATATCTTCGTCCTCTAGGAACAAACTCCTCATTACTGCAAGTGCTTCTTCCTCATCTGAACCGTAAATAGTGTCGGCCTACTTGAAAGTCTACTCAAGATGAGGTATCGGCTGCTCCAAAGGGTAATAAGGACCGCGCCAAGGTGGCGACCAGTCTTGAATTCCTGCCAAGTGTACTCATACCCCAGACCGAAAGTGGTGCCATGTTCCTTGAGCTTTATGGGCTTCGTGATATCCTCTCCAGCTCAGGATGCTCTCAATCTTGTTGTCCCACCATTTGTCCTTGTCGATAGATTGACCCGTTCAATGTGGTGGTAAGTTCCTCCGCCTATCTTCCTTTTTCCGTCAATCACCAGAATAGTTTGACGACTATAAATGGGGTTTCTACCGTCACCATGAATAATCACCTCTTGGTGGTCCCACTCGAATTTTACCTTCTGATGTGGCGTTGATGCTATGGCCCCAACAATATGAATTCAGGGTCGTCCAAACAACAGGTTGTAGGATGCTGGCACATCTATCACCTGGAAATCCACTTCAAACCAAGTCGGTCCCATCTGCAGACATAGACTGATCTCCCCCATGGTGGACCTCTAATAACCGTCGAAGGCTTTCATATTGATCGCCCCATCCCTTATCTCATGTATCCCTTTACCCAATTTCTTGAGTGTTATCAATGGACAAATGTTAAGACTGGAACCTCCATCGATCAATATTCTTGTGATGAAATGATCTTCCCATTGCACGGTGATGTGTAGTTCTTTGTTGTGCCCCAATCCTTCAGGTGGTAGATCGTCCTCATGAAAAGTGATTTTATGGCTCTCCAGTACCTGGCCTACCATATTGTCCATTTCCCCACTAGTGATGTTGTTTGGCACATATGTTTCACTCAACACTTTCAACAAAGCATATCTGTGTGTTTCAGAATTCTGCAGCAGAGAGAGGATGGATATCTGTGCCGGTGCCTTGTTCAGCTGGTCGATGACTGAATACTCCTTAGCCTGTACCTTTCTCCAAAGATCATCGGGACCTGTTTCGATAGGGGGAGGCCGGTTAGCAGCCTGCTTGCTTGACTCAGCCAGATGCTCAGGGGTGTAGACCCTACCAGTTCTCATCATACCCTGTGTTACGACAACTTTCTTAGACCTGACAATGCCTTTCTTTCTTGCCTTGGCTGTGCAGTCCCAAGGGATAGCATTTGAATAGAAGGGTGGCGTGGTTGACATTGTCACTAGAATTGGTACGACCATCCTTACTTCAAACAGAATGTGTGTTAGGGGTGGCAAGACTGTGACCTCGAATGATGCTGGTGCATTTGCTGGAGATACAAACTCAACTTCAATAGGCACTGGTGACTTTGCAGGTGGCGCTGCTTCAAACTCAAATGGTATGGACATATTCACCTCAGTGGCCTCATATGGTTGAATCTGGACTATGATCGGTTTGAGAGTGACTGCAGGTTTCTTTGGGTCATCGCCTTCTGCGATCAACCCGATTGACCCCTCGGATCCCAATCATCTTCTATTTCAATCATATGGATACCTCTACCCTTATGGTCTGGCAGAGGATTGTCGCGGGCGTTTGGAGCGGGGTCTTTTGCCACACTAATCTTGTTGTCAATGAGAGCCTGTATTTTGTCCTTCAGAGAGCAGCATTGTTCGATGGTGTGTCCTTTCATACCGGAATGGTATGCACAGGATTTGTTTGGGTTAACCCATTGATAAGGGTTCTCAGGGGTAGCAACAGGGGTAAGTGTGACATAACCAGCAGCTTTGAGCTTCTCATACAGCTGGTCAATGGGCTCGGCTATGGCGGTGTATTGCTTTGGAGGGCGGTGATCAAAATTGGGACGAGGTCTAGGGAAGTTTTGGCGTGCAGGGGGTGATTGGAAATGGGATGGTTGGGAATTATAAGTGTGGTAGAAAGGAGCGGGTTGTGAATATTTGGGCGAAGCAGGTTGATATGTGGGCGGTGGAGCTTGGTAGGAAGGTGGTAGAGCTTGGTAATTTGGTGAGGGTGCTTGGTAATTCGGGGTTGGATGGTATGTGAGTGGAGGTGTTGGATAGGTTTGGTATTTGAGTGGGGACTTGGCTCTTTGTTTAACCATTATGGCTCTCATGTCTCTCTTCTTAGACAGACCACCGAACTGTAGAGCCTTGTTAGTGGCTTGCAAGGCTTCAAAATTTGTAACCATACCGCTTTTAATACCTTCTTCAATCCGCTCACCCAATTTGATGATGTCAGAGAACTTGTGGCCCTCAACCATCATTAATCGTTCATAATACTGTGGGTCCTGAGCCCGGACAAAGAACTTGTTAATCTGTTCATCCTCTAGAGCATGTCTGACTTTAGCAGCCTCAGACCTCCAGCGAGTAGCATACTCGCGAAAGGTTTCTGTAAGTTTCTTCTTCAAATTTGTAATGTAGAACACATCTGGTTTCTCTATGTTGAATCTAAACCTGTCCATAAAATCTGACGCTATGCTTACCTAGTTTGACCATTTCTTAGGGTCTTGGCTGATGTACCGAGACAGTGCGTCTCCCTTCAAACTCCTCATGAACAGCTTCATGCGGATTCTTTCATCCTTTCCCACGCAAACCAATTTGTCGCAATAGGTCCTCAGATGGACTCTCGGATCAGCGGTACGGTCAAATAGTTCGAACTTTGGAGGTTTGTACCCCTCGGGCAGTTCGACATCAGGTTGGATACAAAGGTCTTCATAATTCAACCCTTCAATCCCCTTGGTTCCTTCAACACCCTGGACTCGGTTGGTCAGTTTCCTAAGCTCTTCGGCCAGTTTCCTGATAAGTAAATCCTTTTCGTTAGACTCGGACGCATGTGGGATAGGCGGAGTGGAGTGGGTCACGGTTTCCACATAGATGGGATTGTTATAGGTGTGGAAACGGTCTTTTGTGGGGTTTGGAGTTTCTAGTATGAGTAGTGGAGTGTTATTTGAGGTGTGGCAAGCATTGCACTGTGTCGGGAGAGTTGGGTTCTTTGTGGGAGTGGCGTGATGCTGATGTGCGGGATGATTTTGCTGTCTTGGGATATTTTGTGGAGGTCCGGGGTTTTGAGCATTTGGAAGGTTGACGTCGGGGACGTTAAGGGAAAATGACAAGTTGGCCAGATTTCGAACTTGATCAAGTTCTTCCTGAAACATCAGTAATTTCTGTTCAAGTAGTGACATGTTCTCATGAAGGACCTGAATACCTCGGCAATCAGTGACCTCTACCCGTTCAATCACATTCTCCTTTCTGGTGCCGCTGGACTCTTCCATCTTACTTTTACCTTTGTCTCTTCCCTTAGGAGGACTAGGAGGAGGAGTAGGTGGAGGGCCCTTGGATCTGGTGTGATAGGAAGATGATGCCAGAATGCACGAACTAACCTTTGGGGAGGGGAGTAAGAAAAAATAAAAACAAAAGGTAACAAAGTCAGTGAGGATCATGAAAAGAATATTGCGGTATGTAAACACATAATGCAGAAATGAAAGCGTGTCCAAAGTTGGGAACCTCTTTGTGCCCGAGGTAAGCCTAGAGACAAATTGATTTGGGGAACTTAAAATGCTAAATGCCTCATTTTATTGATAAGAAAAATAGACAACTCCTAAAATGATAGACGAAAAATAAAAGTCATTTATGGCCATTGGCATTTTTACATTGATAGAAAAATAATGACACTCCTATCTACTTGGTCCCAGAAGGACCTTCCCCAGACTCGGCATTCTTGCTTTCCTTGTACAATTTTCCCAGCTCGCGAAGTCCCAGCAGCAGGTAGCTTCTGGCTAGGTATCCTCCTGCAGCTCCCTCAACCTTTTGACAAACAGTTTTGGGTGGATATTGGAGACCATGCCGAATCTGGGGACTTCGTGCCTCATTTTTTCTGCAAAGCAAATAAAGTTAGGCCTTTACCCCCACCGGACTCGACTATTTATCGTCAATAATTAGTAGGAAGCATTTAGTTCTCCAAATAAATGCACAGAACGTGAGGGCATCCGTTTGGGTTTAGGGAAAATCGGTGGACTTTTGGGTAAGGCTATCTTAAAAGCTATCGTGCGGACGACACTTTAGCTCGACTAGATTTGACCATGATGCATGAAACAGTGAAACATAGTGAGGTTTCTATGGGGTTTTAGATCGATACCCTTGAGCGGACAACTCAAGGGGGAAAGGTGTGGAACCATCGACAACACCGCTTATCAACTAGTTTTACTGCAACTAAGCCTTTCCAAATTTAGTGGGTGATAATATAGGAAGGGCGCAACCACTCATCAAGCGTTGCTATAGTATTTTGTCTGGCACGAGTGGAGTATGAATATTGAGCATGATTTATGCAATAAGTATTAAAACAAGTTGTCACGTATTTGCACGTTAAAGAAAGCGGTAAAAACGGTAGTAATGATTTAAAGCAGTTAGAAAAGAAAATAAAGAGACATGTCAGTTTTGTTTTTGAAGAAAAGTAAATACCCGAACTAAACAACTAATTGCATGTAAAGGGAATAGGAAAAGGTGCAAGTATTTAAAATAAAGGCACAAATTCACTAAACAATTTGAAATGGTAAAAGCCTATAATCACCAAAAGAGTCGCCATGCTGTCGGGCCCCCTTCTTTTCCTTGCGGAATATCGGGTTTATGGCATTGGTTGGGACAAATCTTTCCTTTTGGAAAAGGGGTTTGCATATTTTGAAGAGTCGCCACATAACGATTTTAACGGTGCGTCCCAAAGATTTGGGTAAGGGCTTGAAATTATCCTAAGGGGAAGGTTTTAGACACCCCTCAGGATCCACAAGTGAGGTTCCCGGCCAAATGGTTTCGTGAATTTGTACAACTAGCAAATAACAAGTAAAAGATCAAATAAAAGGGGATTTAAGTCTTAAGCATATAGATGTTTAGAAAACAGTAAAGAGGATTATGAGCTAGCGTATAAAGGTGTCCTAGGTTTATAATAATATGGATCACATCAATGCAATACCCGGTAATCACTCCTCGAAGAGGGGCTACACGTGGTATTAGCGCACCGGTCATCATATCTATATTCTACCCTTCCAACCCCGTGAAGGTAATTAAAGTGTGTGTTGGTAACAGACTCTATTGCATGCTATTACCCGTCCCATCATATCAGTCCTGGAGGAGGCTAGGACTACTATCCTAAAAGGAAGTACTAGGTTGACCCCTAGTTTTAAAGTACAAGATTCTAAGCAACAAACAACGACAATTAGGACTTCATATAAGGGGAAAACAAATAAGTGCAGATACAAGGCCCAAGTATTCCTCCACAGATTATGCACATGATTAGCACGACTCAAACACAAGTAAGGCCTTATTAACTTCAAAACCTAAGGAATGATATCTAGGTGAAAATGCAATAGTGAGGCAGCTTTATTACTGATTTCAGAGGATGAATTTTATCTGTTTCTTGTTGATTATAACCATTAATAGTCAAGCAGCAGGTATAAAGGAGTATGTTTCTAGTTTTAATAGATTTAGCACCTAAAAGCATTGCCTAAGCGTATGACAATAATCAGTAATTACCCAGATTATTAAAGAAACTATTACAAGTTAATTTTCCTAAACATGTTGTACTTAGGTGTTGCAAAAAATACAAAACTATTACCAGTTGTTTGAAAACATGGTGAAACTATTTTTAGGGCCCTTTTCATGCAATCAATAGTTAAACTAGGTGTTGAATGAGGTCCTAAGACATGATATCTAATATGCACACATAGGGATGCATAATGGGTGGTATGCAGAATTCCTAGGCAGGATTTCTAAATGTATTTGAACACGCTATGCAACAAGTATGAGGACGATTGTTTATTAGCGCATTATTATCCTAAGCATGATTCCTAGGTGTACCACAACATCACAACGATATTAGAACTGGTTTACATGAATAACAAGTTTATATTAATGTTTAATCCTAGAGCATAATTTCTATATGATAACCGATAATACCATAATAGGATGTTGAAAAAGTAAACATGGACCTAAGGAACAGGATATCTAATGCATGATATGCTTGCATACAATCAGCCCTAAGCATAAATTTCTAGTGCACACGTAAAAAAATTAGACCTAGAAGCATGGTATCTACCCTTTAACATTGATAACCTATACAATTACCCTCCCGTTTCCACTATCCATTCTCAAATATTTGTTTACAAATTATTACAGGTCGGGAATTATGAATTACATAACCAAATGAAAATTAAGAAATTACTTCTATAGGGAGCCTTCAATTAGGCCCATATCTTCCAAACCTCAATGCCTTTGGTGTTTCATAGCCTTTCATAGTCTGGGTGTGTCAAAGTTCCCTAAGGACCTCAGGGGGCTCCCGGACAATGCTCAAACCCAGTATGGAATGGCCAGCCTTTGTGTGTCAAAGTTTAGAGGGAGCTCAAGGGTCCCAAGGCAATGCTCACACAGAAGGGGCAGAACCTAGACTTCTACGAGTATATGTGAGAGTGTTTTTTTATATAAAAGGGGTTTAAGCAAGAAACAATTTTGAGAAAGGATAAGTAAGAAAACAATTTTGAAGGTAAGAAAAAAAAACAATTTTGAAGAGGGAAGTAGAAGTTCAACATTTAACAAAAGACCAGAGATGGTCCAACAATCACAAACATGGGTAATGGGATTTGAGGGACAAATACAAAGCATGTGAGGCAAACATGTAACATGCAGACACACATATAGGCATACAATCAGAAACTCCTAAGGGTTCCGAGGATTAGGGGTACAGTAAAGTACTAGGTTAGATTAACATCAAAGCAACTAAGACCATGATTAAACTAATGTAACAATCATAGGCATGGGGATTCACGTAAGAAGCAGGTGCTAAGTATACAAAAATATGCTGGTCAAATAAAGCATAACTTAACATGCAGCGAGGAGTTCAGGATCCTAGATACATGTTGAATAATAAGTAAAGCAAATTAGAAACACAATGGATTAC
Source organism: Nicotiana paniculata (assembly GCA_005239505.1). NCBI lineage: Eukaryota > Viridiplantae > Streptophyta > Magnoliopsida > Solanales > Solanaceae > Nicotiana > Nicotiana paniculata. Next base: position 111,283 of record ML343627.1, on the reverse strand, counting down.
AAACAGTGATAGAAACACATTGGTTTGAGGACTGAAATCTAAATTAGAACATACCAGTCAAGTGACGAAAGCAGTAACACAAACAGGAAGTAGGAGATGTACAATAGTTAGTCTTGGCTTGCAGTCGGCTAACTTAGAATAGTAGTAGCTAGCACAGAAGAGAGAGTAGACAGTTTTTTAATTGTGAGAGAGAGATTTTGAACAGATCAGTTCGTGTGTTTGTCTGTCATAAAGAGAGCATATATATAACAAATTGAAGGCTAGGTAAAATAAGGTAGGAGTCAAATTGTCCAGCAATCATGGGACTCGAAATCAATCAGTGCAATCAATCAATACAAGTACGCCCTTAATTAAGGGAGTTGACTTCAAATAGTAATAAACATGTAACAAGTAAGGAAAGAGGTAAATGTGAAAATAAGTATAGCATATAATTAGGGGTCTATTTAGAAAGTTTCCATTAAGGAAACAATGTCAAGAGACAATAAATAGTGTAAGTAACCATAAAATAGAGCCTAAAAATAATTCAAAGGTCTGAAATCAGCAAAGGGTATCAATGACAGGAGATCAGGGATCCAAAATTAGTGTTGATTAAAGGAAAGCCTCATGTATTTAAGGAAGTATTCAGAATCAGAATATCGTGTGAAAATCAGTATAGTACTACTCATAATCATTCAGGGATTCAAGAATGTTAAAAAGAATAGGCTGATTTAAGAGGGATAAACACACATTAGGCAAGAAGCAATATAATCAAAGGTTCGATAGCACAACAAAGTAGGAATCACATAGAATCAGGGCTTTAGGCCAGTACATGACAATATGAGCATGAATTCAGTAAACAGGTAATAGACAAAATCAGAACCACAAAGGGTAGTCATGATATAGGCAAAAGATGAATAGTCAGAAACACTAATAAGTATGGTAGGGTAAAATCACATAAATAATCAAGGGACTACACGTGTGAAATAGACACACATACAAAGCTAAAGAAAAACTCAATAGAAATAGCACACAATTAGAATAAAGGGTTAAAACTAAAGTTTTAACATAATAAATCGTGATTAAAAGCGATACTTAGCAAAACCGTCTAAGCATATGAGAAAAAACACAGGCCAACACTTAAAATTTTGAAGCAATTATTTTCGAAGAACAGTTTTAGAAAACCCTAGTTGGAAGTAAAGAACCTTTTAGGAAAAAATAGAAAATCTTTAAGGAAAATCTCATAATAACTTGTAACAAGCACAGATCTAGGGTGGATCTAAAAGAATCGAAAGTTCAAACATTAGGGTTTTACAGAAAACCTCAAAGAAGATGAGAAAGAACTCGAACAACACTGGCTCGAGCCTCAGGGTCATAAAGCCTACTCGGAATCAATCTTTGGAGGCTTGAAGTAGACAAGAACACCATGGGTGTAAGTAGACAGGTTCTCGCCCTTTGAGGGCCTTAGGGATGACAACACCGGCATAAGAGAGCCATGAGAAGCAGGGGTGATGGAGGTTTCAGAGTCTCCGACGAGGGGTGTCCAGAGAAGATGAAGAGAGCCATCGGAGCTGAAGAGACAGAAGTCTCTAGAAGAGACTAGAGAGAGAGAGATGAGAGTAGAGAGATGTGAGTCGGTGAGAATGA
>ML343627.1:2862-109645 GCA_005239505.1 Nicotiana paniculata | reverse complement strand
GGGGGGGGGGGGGTTAGTTTGAATTAATTAAGGAAATAGGAATTTGGGCCGTTGATCTAATTTGATCAACGACTCAAATTGGTTTGGGGTTGGGTCGGGTATGGAATTTGGTTTGGGCTGGGTATTTAATTGGGCTGAAGGGCTTGGGTATTGGGTTGGTTTAATTTAATGGGTTGGGTTTAAAAATAGGCCATATTTCAAATAAAATGGGGCTATTAATTGACTACCCATAAAATCAAATAAATAATTACTAAAATAGCCAATAATTATGTAAAAATGAAATTAATGCCACATAGATTAAAATTAAGGTAATTAACTAATACTAAAACACAAAAATAATCGATTACCGAATTAAATAGCATGAATGCACAATTAGGCCATAGTTGCAAAATTTGTATAATTATAGTTAAACAGCGCCTAATTGGTTAATTTGTGAAATAATTAAAACCTAATAAAATTAAATATGACATATTTAGCTGGAAAATATTTTGAAATTATTTATAATATAATTTATGAATAATTACTGAATACAAAAACACTAAATAAATAGAAAACTGAGTTGATAAAAATCCGAAAAATTATGGAAAAATACCACCCACATAAAAAATGATTTTAAAAGTAATATGTAAGTTTGAAAATAATTTTGAGAAAAAATTGGGTATCTACAGTGATCAGACCATGGGTTTTCAGATTTGGAACAAGCCTCTCATCCCGAAGGTCCCATGTACGGATCCTACCTGTTTTTGCCTGTTCTCCTTTCTAATTCGGAGCGTCTAGAACTTATCCTGTCTTCTTCTTTTGATTGGGAAATAGTATCTTCTTCAATTCGTAATTTGGTGATGTACCTATTATAAACATCATTCCATGTCGTAGCTGGGAACTCTCTCAAGCTTTCTTTGAGTCTCCACGTGGCTTCAGAGCTTTTTATCATTCAAATTACTCGCAAAAGCCATATCTGCCCAATTGTCAGGTACTCTTGGTAGAAGCATGTCTACGACTTCACGAAGCAACTCTGTATCTCCCTGTTTTATTTTGAATATGTCTTCCATTCTCTTTTTCACTTTTTCTGTACCGGAATGTGCTTTTATAAACAAATCTGCAAGCTGAGCACAAGAATCAACAGAATTTTCGGGCAAGAGAGAATACCATGTTAATGCTCCTTTGGTGAGTGTCTCTCCAAAAATTTTGACCAACACAGATTCAATTTCTTTCTTAGTCAGGTTGTTGCCTGTTACTCCTGTGGTGAAAGCAGTAACATGATCACGTGGATCAGTTGTCCCATCGTACTTTGGTATGTTAGGCATTTTGAATTTCTTGGGAATCGGAAAAGGTGATGCACTTGGCTTCCAGGGTTGTTGAGAGTATTTATCAATATCAATACCCTTGATGACAGGTGGTACTCCAGGAATTTTCTCGATGTGATCATTTTGTTCCTTCACCTGTTTCTGCAAGGTTAGTATTAAAGATTGTAAATCTGAATTATTAGACATACCTGGTCTTCTTTCAAGTGATTCATTTAGAGTGCCTCTACTTCCTGAATTTGCTAGTCTAGATTGTGGATTTTCTACTGTCGTGATGTTATTTTGAGGAGGCGTAGGTGAAACAGTTGGTATCCCCCTCATGAAATCTTGACGAGCTTCACTCACGTATTAACCAACCATCTGTCTCACAGGGTCTTGTTCTCCTGTTTGCTCGTTTCCAATTTGATCATTGTTGTGAGTTGTAGATCATTCTGGGGAGTTTTTGCTTGAACCTCGTGGGGATCCCTGAGGCGATGGAACTTGGGTTCCAGTTGTTTGTTGGTTGTTGTCGTTGGTGTTCGACATGATTCGATAAAGGTTATTCAAGAAAAAACAAAGATTATCAGATTCCCGGTAAAGGAACCAATTTATTTAACCAAAAAATTAGATTCATAGTCAAAGCTATTTTAAAAAGTACTCGGGTTTCTGATAACTGAATAATAAGAATTAGACTTGTAAATAAGAAAGCAATAAGATCACATAAAAGTAAGTATATTTTAGTAGTGGTTCGAATGTGTCTATAAATGTGAGATTTTACTCCCTTTTATAGGGAATTTCTTAATATAACGTCTACTCTTCTTAATGATTGAGAATTAATGACTAATAATATCATTAATGTAATGTTACAATTGGTAATATTAACTGTTGCGTGAAGATTATGTAACGTTTAGCTCATTGATTGAAGATCTTTGAATCTGCCCTTTATTCTGCCTTGGTTCATTCTGATCGTGTCTATTCAACTCCTCAATTAGACTGGAAATCCCGCATCTAATATTCTCGTGTATATGCTATTCCATTCCTCTTTGTCCCGTACTTCTTTCTAAACTTCTGACCAGCTGTCATATTTCCATTGATCCACGTAGATTACCTTATTATCAGAAACATTACACGTGTGAAGTCTATCTTTTACCAATACAATATTGTTTGTGTATTTTGGGCCTTTGGATAAGTTTGAACAGAGTATACAGAATTATTAGGATTATCGATCAGAGTTCTAAGGGGCTCGGGTGAGTTTCGCGGTAGTTTTGAATTATTTTCAACCATTTTGAGATTGCTGGTATTCTGGTGCTTAGGTGTGCATCGCGATCGCGATGCTTATTGCTTTGATCAAAAAGAGTAATGGCGTCGGAGGAACTTTTTTGAATCACTATGATGATGAGAGGTCCGTGATTGCGAAGAAGAGAGAAGGTTGGGCAGCTTGATCTTCGTGTTCGCGAAGGGGTGCTAGCGTTTGTGAAGGATGTTGGCATGTTGACACATTCGTAAGGGTCATGTCGTGTTGGCGAAGAAGGGACTTTAGGCGCGGTGAGTTATGTATTGCAAACGCGAGGCATGGGTCCCGTTCGTAGATTTTAGTGCTTGCATGGGTATATTTTTGCCCATAGTTTTGGGATTTGCTCATTTTGCACCATTTTGAGTCTTGGAGATCGGAAAAAGGCAATTTTGAAGAATAATTTCACAACAATATTAATGATAAATAATGTCTACATGATTGTGATCTTATATCTTTATTCCCCTTGAATTTATACACCTAAAATATAAAATGTTAAAGTGAATGTTAGAGTTTTTGTCTATAACTTAAAAGATCATATTTTGGGATTTTGGGCACTAATTTGAATCAAATTAAGAATCTAATCACATATTTGAATTCTAGGGGTTATAGGTCATCAAGATTTGTTTTTTTTCCTGAGTTTGACCATGTGAGTCTGATTTACTTTTATTGACTTTTTGGGATATCTTCAAACACTGAAACTTTATTTATTGGATTGATTCCTTTAGCATTATTTGACTTTTTCAAATAATATTTGGTTAGGTTTTGGGCAATCAGAGGTTAGGAACAAAGGAATAACGAGATTGCAGTTGAATTCTAGTCCGTCTAAGGTAAGTATCTTGCTTAACCTCGATTGAAGGGAATATTTTTCTAATAATAGAATTATTTGCTATGTGCTATATATTTTGAGGGTGACATATGTGCAACATGATGAACGAATATGCGTAGGCTGAGGTTATACCATGTTTGGAATAATTTTAGGCTTCTTTATTTCTTGTTTGGTTGTGTGTTCTACTTGTTCTATGCTATATGCCACGACCCAAACCTATGGGCCGCAATGGGAACCCTGTACCTTACTCAACCGAGTACCAATGTAACGTATCATTCGTATCATACTATCATAGGTAAATGGGATAGAAAGACTGCCGTGAGATAACCAGAATAAACACATGAGGGAATACTCATCATAGGACGATCCAACCTGATATAAGAACTTATACATGTGACATACGGTCCAATAAAGCCGATATGATCATTTGTAAACTCAAAACATAGGCCCAAACGCCATCCTTTATCTATTATAATTACACCCTTATTCTACTATCAGGGCAGGATTCCATCTCTTCTAAATGCTACTAGTCTTAGACTCTTTTGAGTTCATTCAGGCTATACTGAGCTTTCTATAACTTAGAGAAACCATCAGCTCTCTTGTTTTGCATGGGCTAAATCCCGAGGATTTGTCCATTCTTGTCACCTTCTCACTCGCCTTTTCTTATCCTTACTCCTTTCTTCCTAAAACCTTGTCTCTCTACCATACTTTAGCTTGGCGACCTATACATATCTACTAATACTACTCGCAACCTTCCTTCAACTTGCTTACACCATAGATTTCCTTATGTTATTCGGGAACATCAAGCGAGACATCACATCTTCTCTAACTCTTCTTTCCTCTCTTGACTAGATCTCTCGGTACTTAGAAACCATAGACTGGAAAATATGCCACTGACGATGCTGCTATCATTCCTGGATACTGAATCCCCGCGCTCCTAGCCTTCTATCTGAAGTATGGATTATTCACAACCTTTTGCATTTGACTATCTCGTACGTTGTTCACCTTTACCTTACTTACCTTAAAGTTTTCCCTTCCACATAGGTATAATTCATATCCACAACTTGAAGCTCTATTATAATACTTGCACCTTTGTTGCATACACAATCTGGTGGGAGCTTCATACTGAATTCTTATGAGGCTGGTAATTTTCTAACTAGCTTTATCGTTGAGCTGTTATAGAGTATGGTTATTGTACTATCTGTCTTGTACCTCTGGTATTAAGAGTTTCTACAATATTCTCAATCATGATGTCAATAATTTTCTGGGTCCAATAATCAGACTCCTGATTTACTTGGTTGATGTAACTCTTTTGTTTTGTCTTCCTTCTGATCAGCCTTTGTGTAGGCTTAATCTATCTTCCGATATGCACATCCTGGTATTAGTTATTACTTTATCTTTTCATGGGTGCTATGGAATATCTATGATACTATCTTTTAACAATTCAATCCTTCGTTCATGACCTGGACTCAATTCTTTCTTTTAACTTATACTGGAGTCTTCTACGGTTGTATGATTGTCAATATATATTCTGCATGGATAATACTTTGAAATCTTAAGTGCGTTCATAACGTAATTAAGTCTGGATCATTGATCGAATAATTCCTTTCGTTCCTTCTCAACTTTCTTTGAACGTAAGCTATTACATTTCTTGGTCTTTCTGCCCCCTTGTTGCGTGCATACTTAGCTTATCTTAGTTCCCATGCATGCCGGAATTTTCATCCAACTCATATGATCTTGAATCTTACTTTTGCTTTTACTTCTCGTTCATTAGCCACGGTAGGTGCCACTTTCTTATAGAGTGCATACAATGTTGTAGTGTGACTATTTTTACTTGACCATTACTTCTTCAAGTTACTATGCTTAGGTTGAAGCCTTTTTCCTTATTTCCTCAGCTAGCCTTTCATTGTAGTACTTAGGGAGGACCCTCTGATTCTTGTAAAGCTGCAAGCTTATTACATCGTATACCCGATGGAATTCTTGATGGTCGTTCTCACCTATAATTATCATTATTTACTTACCTCCACACTTATGTGCTCATACAGTTGCTTCTGAACTGAAGTTTTGACTTTCTTCCCAGTGGCATTCTCTTTTATTTTCGTAACACTCATACAGTACCTTTAACTACCCCAACTTATATCTGAATATTTCTCAAGGATCACAATGTCATCTGCGAGACTGAATTCCCCATGTTGGGGTTCACTATGTTTATCTTGCACGATCTGTTGATTTGTCTATATCCTCTTGTCTAGCGGTTCTTCTTGAATCAACTACTAACAACTCGTTGGCCTATTCTCATATCAATATTCCACGTAATCATTTTTGTGTTATTTCCTTTATCTTAACTCACCTCTCGCATAACATCCCAGGAAGGAACCCGTGCTTCCTTTCCTTGATGTCGTGCTTGCATAACTTTTTGGAATCGTAGCATATCGGTAGGATTTGGATAAGTGCAATCTCTTTCCTTTCTCATTTCTATCACATTCTTCCTTTACCATTCCATAATTACTAGAACCACTTAATTCTGACTTAATACCACATCACTCCATATTCCTCCCTTTAGGGAAGTACTTAAGATTTAGTTCAACGACGACCTAGAGATGTTTTACCTTTTCATCTTTGGCGTCTTTTCACATCATCGATGACCCTTACTTGCCTTGCGTTAATCCTTCAATACCAAGGGTAACAAAATTCCTTACTCACGAGTGTGACACTTAGTGTAACTGTTGCACATAGTCCCTTAAGCCTAACTTTGCTCAGATTGCTTGCTTTAGGGAAGAGTCTTCCTGAATGATCTTTAAAGGGTAGATAATTGGGTAATTATGAATTTTGAAGCTGGAGATTAATTTGTAAAAAAAATTGTTGGATAAAGCTTAAGAGGGACACCCCCCTCAATGTTGCAGCAAGCATGATGGCTTAATCAAGCCTAATGTGACTAAGTAAGTCTTGAGATTAGGTGACATAATTTGGGCATTCTTTGGCCAAGTCACCACACAAGCGGGGCCCACACCCAAAAGACATAAAGACATCTCTAAATTCACTTTGCATCTCTACAAGGTTATTGGGGAAATCTAGCAAGTATCATACAAGACTTCTCAAATTAAAAGAGAGATATCACATGATTTGAATGGCAACGTGAGTTACTTCAACAATTCATACGAGATTGTATCTTAGGCACGTGAGATTGTGCAATTTTAAAGGAGTACGGTGCAATCTTTCTCAACAACATCATACGGGGTTTCCCTACTTCGATCCGCCGTTACATGTTTTGTCGCAAAATACGTGTGTTAGAGAAATTGTCAAGAGAATCGGTCCAGGTATGTTAAGTCTATCCCTTCTTATTTTTGGCATGATCTATATGACACGAACGAAATGAGAAAATGCACAACTTCTATAAATGACTCTATTCATAGAAGTAACAGATGCCTATATTCTTGACTTCCCATATGTCTTATTGTTCTATCGTTTGTTCATGGGTCTCAGAAAATACGTAAGTTGATAAAGTTTGTTTAATGATATTAAAGGCATAATGGTCTTATGACATTCTGAGAGATTTTATTGACGTACTTCTCATGCATTGCGTTCGTTTATACATGTACATTGACCCATGACCAGATGTCGTTATATATATATATATATATATTATATGTATATGGGATATGGGAAAAGGTTACGGCGTTATATATGCACCACCACCTGATCAGCAAGTATACGTTGATGCTTTTACCCACAGTAGCCGAGATGATATGATGGGATGCCCTTAGAGGCTAGATGATGTTATGAACACGTACCTATTCACGACATAACATTCATACGCATATGTATGACACTATAAGTATTACATGATTTCAGAGTTATCCATACTTGCATGTCGAGTCTTTTACTCCATGTTTATCTCATGTATATTGTCTATTATTTACTGATTTCCATTCCTTACATACTCGGTACATTATTTGTACTGACACCCCATTTATTTGGGGATGATGTGTTTCATGTCCACAGGTTCTGATAGACAGGCCGAGAGTCCTCCAAGTAGGCTATTAGCTCAGCGGAAGATGTGGGCGCGCTCCATTTGCTCCGGAGTTGCTTGTTTGGTCACAATGATTTAGACGTGTATTGTTTGGTATGGCGGGGACTTGTCCAAACCTTTATGATAAGTATGTATCTTAGAGGCTTGTACACAGATGTCATGTTTACGGATACTTGTATGGCCTTATCGGACTATAAGATGAGTATATAATGGATCACATTGGCCTTATAGGCCAGTATGCAATAGGTATGAGTTTCTATATCAGGTTGGGTCGTTCTATGTCGGGTATTCCCCTATGTTTACTTTGGTTATCTCATGATGCCCCTTCTGGCCCACTTACCTATGACGATGTAATAAGAAAGATACGTTACGCTGGTAATCGGTTGAGTAAGGTACCGGGTACTCGTCGCGGCCCATCGGTTTGGGTCGTGAACAAAGTGGTATCAGAGCAGTTCTGTCCTAGGAAGTATACAACCCGTGTCTAGTAGAGTCTTGTTTATGGGTGTGTCGTGCACCACTATTCTAGGTAGGAGGCTACAGGGCATTTAGGACTGTCACTCTTTCTTCTTACTCTTGATCGTGTTGTAGAGCTCAGTCGTAAAAATTCAAATTACTAAACTCTATCTTATTCATAATACAGTGATGCCTACATCCAGAAGCCAGTTGGTAAGAGAATAAATGTGGCTATGGAAGAGTTGAGTCAGAGGAACTCGATTTCTCATGATGTTTATGATGTGTAAATGATTAGTCTTCTGTAAATTATGTGTGTACTAAGACGTGTAAGCCTCTTGAAAAGGAGACTTAAAGTAGGAATATCTATCCACCCCTATGGTGAAAGGCAATGAGAGCTTCAGAAGATAGATACAAAGTTCAACAAGTAAAAGAAGAAAGATGAAGAAGGGTATGAGGCACCTAGTTAATACAAATTATCAGTATTTAAAATTTAGGCAGAGGAATATAAGCCTTTTGAGTTACCTTCAATTGTAACAGAGGTATGTACAATTAGTCACACCCATCTCATTTATGCTCCATGGGAGCCAACATATATAGTTTAAGCAAAAGGACGGGGTAGGGTCCAGCTGGGGTTAAAGTAACCCAAAATGTTGGATGGATTGTTAAAATAGCATTAGTTGAAATTCTTGAAGGATATTACAAACGTGGTAACATTTCTCCTTGTGAGACACCCAGATGGTGCACTCCAAAATGGTACAGCTAGATATGAGTATTACAAAGATAGGTACTGGAAGCCTTGAAGGGATAAATATTACCTTAGTGGCTCCCATCCCAAGTATAGAAAGAATGTTAAGAAATTTGAAGAGAAATGGATGGAGAAAGGGGAGCTAAAATCAAAATAATGTCTTACTCTAGTTTTCAGAATAAAGTGATAGACATAGATGTTAGTAGGAAATAAAAAGAGAGTTAATTAAGCATTATGAGTAAGGTGTGAAACATGCATGACAATGGTAGATCAAAAAGATGAGAGTGTTACAGAATCTATAGTCAAGTGAAGGAAAATATGAGAGGGAGAAGTCTTGAGGCAACAAAAGGGTATAGGTCATAAAGTCATATCCTCATCTCGAGAAGTAAGATCGTGACTCTAACGTGGTTACCACAAGGGAAAGTTAGATCCAGAGTAATAGAAATCAGTATGGACTGGTGAACAAGATAAACTAAATATGAATTAGGGACTGAGTGATTTGATAATAGTCCGCATCATGAGAATTTCAGAGATTGCATTCTGACGATAATATAATGGAAGGCAGAAGAATAACCTTTAAAGGTCATTCAGGAAGACGCTTCCCTAAAGCAAGAAATGTGAGCAAAGTTAAGCTTAAGGGACTGTATGTGCCAATCACACTAAGTGTCACCCTCGTGAGTAAGGAATTTCGTTATCCTTGGTGCAGAAGGATTACCGCAAGGCGAGTAAGGATCATCAATGATGTGAAAAGACGAAAAAGATAAAGAGGTAAAACATAAAGGTAGATCATCGTAGCTCTAAATCTTAGTACTTTCTTAAAGGGGGGAATATGGAGTGATGTGGCAAAAAGTCAGATTTAAGTGGTTCTAGTAATCATGGAATGGTAAAGGAAGAATACAGTTAAAAAAAATTAAAAAGGAATGAGATTGCACTTATTCAAATTTTACAGATAGGCTACGATTCCAGAACATTATGCAAGCATGACGTCAAGGAAAGGAAGTAAGGGTTCCTGCCCAGAATGTTATTGATAAATAAGGAGCCAGTGCAAGAGGTAAGTTAAGACAAAGGAAATAACCCAAGAAAGATTACGCGGAATACTGATATAAGAATGGCCAACGAGTAGTTAGTAGTTGATTCAGGAAGAGCCTAGTCGTGGCTAGACAAGAGGTTATAGACAAATCAGCAGATCATGCAAGATAAACATAGTGAACCCCAACATGGAGAATTCAGTCTCGCAGATATGACATCGGGACCCTTGAGAAATATTCAGATAGGAGTTGAGATAGTTAAAGGTATCATATGAATTTTATTGAAATAAAAGAGGGTGCCATTGGGATGACAGTCAAAATATCAGTTCATAAGCAACCTACAAGCACAAGGGCGTGAAGGTAAGAACTACGGATAATTACATGTATACGATGTAATAAGCTCACAGTTTTACAAGAGCCAGAAGGTCTTCCCTAAGTACTACGACGAAAGACTAACTGAGGAAATAAGGAAGAAGACGTCAACCTAAACATGGTAACTCGAAAGAGAAAAAAAATGGTCATGTAAAAACAGTCTTACTACAACATTGTATGCACTCTATATGAAAGTGGCACCTACAGTGGCTAACGAAAGGGAAGTAAAGTCAAAAGTAATATTCGAGATCATATGAGTTGCACGAATATTACGGCATGCATGGGAACTAAGATGTCACGACCCAACCCGATGGGCCGCGACGGGCACCCGATACCTTACATAACTGAGAACCAACGTAACAAATCTTTCTTATTGCATCATCATGGGTAAGTGGGCCAGAACGGCCGTATGAGGCAACAAGAATAAAATATGAGGAAATCCTCGACATAAAACGACCCACCCTGATATAGAAACTTATACACGTGATACACGGGCCTATAAGGCCAACATGATCATTTATAAACCCAAAACATAAGCCGACAAGGCCATACAAGTATTTCGTATACATGACATCTGTCTACAAGCCTCTAAGAGTACATAAGTAACATAAAGGTCGGTACTGGGCGCCTCTATACGAATCAATACATGTCCTAATGGAGCACACCAACACATTCTGCTTAGCTGATAGCCTACTTAGACGACTCTCAACCTATCTATCGGGACTTGCGGGTGTGAAACGCAATGTCCCCGGGCAAAAAGGACGTCATTACAAATAATGTACCGAATATGTAAGGAATGAAAACCAGTACATAATAGACATGAAAGAAACATGGAGTAAAGGACTCGACATGTAAGTCTGAATAAGTCTATGAATCATTAATATGTATAATGCCATGCATATGCATATAAATTTCATGTCGTGCATAGGTACATGTGTTCATAACATCATCAAGCCTCTGAGGGAATCTCATTATATCATCTCGGCCACTGTGGGATAAATCATCAAACATATACCAGCTGATCAAGTGGTGGTGCGTATAAAACTCCGTAACCTTTTCCCACATCCCATGTAAATACATATATATATATATATATATATATATATATATATATATATATATATATATATATATATATATATATATATATATATATATATATATATATATATATATATATATATATATATATATATATATATATACATATGCGTATATAACATCGTCAGATCATGGGTCAATGTACATGTATAAATCATGGGTCAATGTACATGTATAAATGAATGCAATGTATGAGAAGTACGTCAATAAAATCTCTCATAATGTCATAAGACCATTATACCTCTGATTAATATCATGAAATAAACTTTATCAACTTACGTATTTTCTGAGACCCATGAACATATGATAGAATAATAAGACATATGAGAATTCAAGAACATAGGCACCTCTAATAATTCTATGAATACAATCATTTATGGAAGTTGTGCATTTACTCGTTTTGTTTGTGTTATATAGATCGTGCCCAAAAGAAAGAAGGGATAGCCTTAACATACCTAGATCGATTCTCTTGACAATTCCTCTAACATACGTCTTTTGCGAAAAACACATAACAACGGATTGAAGTAGGATAGAATCTGTATGATATTCCTGAGAAGATTGTACCTTGCTCCCTCCGAATTGCGTCTCACACTGCTGTAGCGTTATAAAATTCATATGAATTCATTTGTTGAGAATTCCTCCATTAGAATATCCAACGTTGCTGGTCTTTGCAAGCAACTTTATCAAGTAAGAAACCATACAAGCAAATAAGATGCGTCTTTTTCCCAATCATTTCTTTTCTAAGACATTTGTTTAAGCTTCTTGGAAAATTTTGCATCCTTACGTGACAATGGATTAAAGTAGCTTTAGATCCTTTTACATGAGTTTGAATGACGTTGCTGGTCTTCTCTAATTCACATTCTCAAATAAAACACCAACCAAGGTAGTTACCCAAAAGAACTTTACGTGGCAACTTAAGTCTTTTGACTCACCATGCATATTGGTGCCACTTGGCTTGGCTTAATGCCATGTGGCAGCCCCAAAAGTATCCTTATCCACATCATGATCATGTGGTACCTTGTATAACACTAGTCCATAAATATTATGTATTTTAGCTCGAGCCGTATTTTATCCCGACATGTCAAATTTTGACGAAAATCCATTCTCTTTGATTTGCTTACCCCCTCACCTTCACAAATTTAGTCATCATTTGTTTGAAATAGCATAATGTTTATAATCTCAAAATAATCTCATTCCCGAACTTACGTCGATTAGCTTACGATGAAACTTTAATGTACGAAAATGCGGAATGTAACATCTCATTTCTGAGCTTATATCAATTTATTTATGGCATACTTCCACGTACTAAAACATGGGTGTAACATAAGATAAACTAAGTATGCATGCAACAAGGTTGCAGAAGACCAGGAAAAGTAATATCTTACGTTTAAAGAAAGTTGAGAAGGAACGAAAGGAATTCTTCGATCAATGATCCAGAGTTAGTTACGTTATGAACACACTTGCGATTTCAGAGTATACATATATGTTGACAATCATACAGCTGTAGAAAACTCCAGTATAAGTTATATTCTGGATATTCCATAGAGTCCATGAAGGGCTAAAGTAATAACTAATACCATGAGTCGCAGATCAGAAGATAGCTTAAGCCTACACGAACGCTGATCAGAGGGAAGAGGAAACTAAAGAGTTAAATCAACTAAGTAAATCAGGAGTCTGATTATTGGACCTAGAAAAAAAATAGAAATCGTGGTCGAGAACATTGCAGGATCAACCTTAATATTTGAGGTACAAGAGAGATAGTACAATAACCAAACATAGAAATCACGAAAACAATCAAGACAGGAATATAGTGAATTAGAACTGGGGAAGAGATCATGTTAAACAGATAATTTGGTGGTGCATAGATAATCGTCACCTCACCTATACACCACACACATGAAATTTCACATAGCATTTAAGTTGGGGATCCCTATTCCCTCAATTCAAGGTTAAGCCAAACACTTACCTCGATCTTACAAGACACTCACTACTCAACCACATCTTTTCATTTAGAATTTACCCAGATGCTCCAGCTGAGATTTCTAAGTTCTAAACACTCTGTGGCCTACCCGAAATTCACCCGAGCCCTCGGGACTCCAAACCAAATATGCACGTAAGTCTAAAAACATCATACGAACTTGCTCGTGCGATCAAATCATAAAAAAAATATTTAAAACTACGAATTCAACCTCAAAACTCATGTTTTTTCAAGAACACTTTAATTGCACTATTTTCTCAACCGGACGTCTGAATCACGTCGAATCAATTCCGATTCTCACCAAATTTCACAGATAGGACTAAAATATCATAACGAACCTGTACCGGGCTCGGAAACTAAAATACATGCCCGATACCAACGATTTTAAACATTAATTCATTTCCTTAAAATCCAGCATAATAATTTTCTTTAAAAATTGATTTCTAAAGCTAGGGACCTCGGAATTTAATTCCGAGCATACGCTCAAGTCCCATACTTTACTGCAGACCTCCCGAGATTGTTGGAACACCGATCCGGGTCCGTTTGCTCAAAATATTGACCCGAGTCCACTAAAAACCAAATTTTAAATTCTAAAATTATTATTTCTCATATTTTCACATAAAAGCTTTCTGGTTTCATGCCCGAATTGCGCAAGAAAATCGAAGTAAGTAAAATTAGTCTTTTTAAGGTTAATGAGATCGGAATGGAGTCTTAATTCATAAGATGACCCTTTGGGTCATCACACAAACTAAACACATGGCTCACAGTCGTATACATCCGTATCAAACTATCAAACATATTATAAAATAATATTTTTTCATAAGATAATATATTTGTGGCTAGTCTACGACCACCGATTCTACCAAGCGCATGCTTTTTCCAACACATGGACCAGGCAGAGAAAACACTTTCAAAACGGGTTTTAGAAAAACAAGTATCAAAGCTTAAATTTTTACTTACCTCGCTAACAGGAAGTTACCCAACCTTGCAACGCCTAGAACACCAGCCAAACAACCTCTACTGGCCTCAATCCATTCAAAATATTGAATCACACGTCCTAATTAGTCTAGGTAAATAATTTTCATAATCTTAGGACAAGTCAAAATTAAAGTCAACCCTTTATCCAATTAATAAAAGTCAATATACAATTAAGTGTCAAAATAAACAGGAATAAAAGCCGAAGGACTGGCTTCATTATTCCACTGTTACTTGTACCAAAACTTCTCTAACTTTCTCAATCTAATCATTGCCATTTAATTACTCTATGCCTAATCATTCTCACCATTATTTCAAATATTAGGCATTATCTTTAATTCAAGAGGCAGACACGAATTCTAGCATACAAAAATCTTTATTTTCCATATCAGTATACTTGTTCTTGAAATACAAAATTTTAGCCTAACTCCACTTATTAATTAATCACTATGTCTTCCGTAACCATTGCTATAATTATTATCATGATGTAAATAAAAAAAATATATGTGTTAATTGGAAACAGTAGTACAATATGTTTATTTGAAAATATGCATACCTTATTATTTCTTTTCCCAAAATCGGGATAGCCCCCCGTAAGAATTTTCAGAACTGTTTCGGTTAGTTTAGCATTTTGATCTCCTTTTTTTCCCTCTCTCTTAATTTACAATACCTAATTTACTCCTTTTTCCCTACATCTTAGGTTCTTGGATGTGGGACATGTGTGGGTCTAGCCCATTTCTTGACCATTATTTATGTAAAAACACTTACCCCTTTCATTTTAAGCTTATTTTCTGATAAACTAGAGAGATAAGAGAGTGGGTTCTGGAGAGAGAGAGTTCTAACTTCATCAAATTTGTTCCTCCATCACTACTCAGGCCTGGAATTGATCAAGTAGGACACCATTTTCTTCACTACAAGAGCTAAGCTTCTACCCTATCAACCTTAATTTTCAGATTTTGTTAAAATAAAACATGGTTAGGTGAGTTCATGAAGATGAGGGTAGGAGTCTTGCATGCATGTAACCAACTAGTCATAATCTAGTAAACGGAAATAGGTTAGAGTAATCTTGCACTAAAAAGAGGCTATTTAATCTAAAGGAACACCTAGTGTTTGATAGAATGCTCAAGTGAGTTCAAGACATGATCATTATTCCTAATTCTAAGTTCAATTATGCCACATTGTGAACTAGATTGAAGGTGATAGAAGGTCCGGTGAATTGTGGTAGAAAATTTAAGGGAAATCCCGATTCAAGGTATGTATGGCTAACTTTAATCTTTGTAGAGTCACCTTGTTGGTGTCCGAGCACAAGGTATGATATTCTTGCTTGAGAATATGTGAATTGATTGTCCTTTTGTGTCGAGGTGTAAGATTTCATTCTCTGATTTTCTTAGTCGATTACCATGCTAATTGCCATTGTGAAGGGTGATTCTTTGTACTTATCCTATCATGTGTAAGGTTCGTTAAATGTTCGAATATGTCAATATGGAAGTATGTGCTACTAAATGAAAGAATTTTAATGTACTCTAATATGGGAAGGTATCTAATTGCTAAGGGTCTTTTGTGGCAAATGATGAAAAGAAACTGTGGATTGATTTAACTAAGTTAAATAATGATGGCAACACCATATGTGAATTACTGTTTGGCAAGGATTATTGTGCCTTGACTTCATATAGTTATTGGTTGGTATGAACGTATGTTCTTGATGATGAAGATCCCTGTGATACAATCATTGGTTATTGTTGCTATCAAATGTGATTGTACGGTGGGATCGGATTGCCCGCCTCAACATGAAGTAATAAGGGTGAAATGTAATTGTACGATGGGATCGGGTTACGCGCCACAACACGAAGTACTAAGGGTGGAGAGGTAATAAGGGTGAAATGTGAATGTACGGTGGGATTGGGTTGCGCGCCGCAACAAATGATTAATTGAAATGAGTAACTATGGAATATTCATTTGTAACTTTCTGTATATCTGTGTGAAATTTGTGTGGTTACCCTGACTGTCTTCCAATTGTGTACTGTTTGAATCTACTTGGAATAAACTTTGTTCATATATACTAGTACTATTCAACGGTACTAACGTCCCTTTTGCCGGGGGCGCTACATCTTTTATATGGATGTAGGTGGTTCCATAGCAGGTAGCTCAGACCGCTGATAGTGGTGTTTCTCCTTCATATCTTGAGCAGATCCGGTGAGCCCCACTTTCTCTCGGGGCCGTGTGTAGTCTATATAATCGGGGCCTTGTTGCCGGCAAGTATTGTGTAAACCCTTAGTACTCTTAGAAGCTCCGTACACATGATGTGGGTTGTACATATATGTATTTTGGGTCAGTAATTGTGTTTACTAGTACTCTTGGTCCGAATCGAAATTATTGTATGTTTTGTGATTACCAAATGTTGAAATGATAAAGGATGAAGTGAACTCAAATGGTAAATTCATGCTTAAGATCTAAATTGCTAATTCATGTGGAATAATGTACATTGTAAACACGGGGTAACGGGTTGGGTAGGAAAGACAATCCAGGCCCGCTTGACAGGGATCATCCGGTTGGGCGCCGGTCTCGTTCCTCGGTTTTGGGGCGTGAAATTTCTTGTTTCAATTATTTTATTATCCAACTCAGTATGTGTAATAGTTAATTAGGTTCACTAACTATTTAAATAAATTTTAAAACTCTTAAGTTAATTAGTATATATAAAATATTCGGTTATTACATTCTCTCCCACTTAAATAGGCATTCGTCCTCGAACTAATTAAAAAGTGCATGTGACATTTCAAATAAATGTGGGTATATGCTCCGCATGTCTATTCTAGACTCCAATGTAGTTTCCTCACCCGGATGATTGAGTTATAACATTGTCACTAAAGTGACCCTCTTCGAACTCATTTATCGCACTTGCCTATCAAGAATATCTATGTCACCTCCTCATAATTCAAAATTTCCATCTAGTTCCACTTTCTCAGGCTGAACTATGTGACTCGTGTCATGAACACATAATACAAGATATACAGGTAAAAGTCTCGAAGGCAAAGCAAGTCTATATGCCACTATACAATTCGATTCAAAATCTCATAACTTTTTTTTTTCTTTCATAGCGAAGTCTTCAAAGAGGCTTTTTCACCTTTCATGACCCTCAAATCACGATCTCATGTGTCGAAATAGGAGTTTTGTCTACTCTATATATTCTGAAGTCGTTCCCACAAACTTCTACATACTTACTAAACTAATCTCGACTCAATAACTATAACTTACTACGTTCAACCAACCAAATGGAGCAAAACACCGGCATCTACATAAAACCTTAAACGACAATATATATAAACCGAATTAGCAAACTACTAACATGCATGAACTTGGTCAAATGAAACTGATCATGAACCACTCACTATTCATTTAGTATTATGACGGGGTGTCCACACTCTCTTACACCTCCATCGTACTTGAATACATCCAAGCGCCACTAACATAAATTTTATAGTGGAACACATCCACAAATCTTAACGACAGCAATGGAGCACATCCAAATTTTTCCACATAACATTCTCACATACATCGGTACTAGAACACATCCATGCACTCCGATATAAGTGTGTTGTGCATTGCTACTCTAATCATACATGACAATATGGACATCTCGTTCCAATATCTCTCAAAATATCAGTGCATAATATAGTATGATGTATAAGAATATTCGACTAAATCAGGCACACGTTCTCACTAAGCCTATCACGATCACCCAAATTAAGTTTGCAACTTTCTCGATAACCGTGTATACCAACTATAAAGTCTACAATGAACTATTTTCACTTTCTTTCTAAGACGCCATGTTTGCAGGAAGTTACTGAGTCTCTAATACTCGTATTTAACAAATGAGCAATTCAAAATCTAAAGAAGAACACTTTTGATATCTTGTATCACCCAGATCATCGTTAGCTCTCATTCTCCGATTTCATGTAATATTCATGGATACTAGAGTTACTAAAATTAATGTGTATTGCATCCTTTGACATACAAATCTCCTCAAAACAATCTCATGATTGTATACACATCCAACTCTTTAGATATAGTCCTCCATCATTGTTCTTTATCAAGTAGGTCCTGCCTTTAAAAGTTGATTATTATTCCCTCTAATAATATCGGCTTGCTTGCACAAACAAAGACAATTATTGTGTCACCTATACTCTAGCCTTAGCAGGCATAATATTATTGGCCTATCACCCTTTTTATAGACATCACAAGGCCCAAAAATATTATAACAATAGAAATTTAACACATGTAACTTCTATATTTAATTAGCATTATCTTGAAATCCATGGGACTATCCTTAACCATTTTGTATGTCTCTACTAACTATGAAAATATTTTCATATGTCATCAATAAACATAATAATTAGAAGACTAAATAACCATTTAAATACTCGGTTCATCTAGTCCATGACGATTACTAGTACCTTTTACTATGTGAAAGACATCACCATGTGTTCACGCCAACCATAACAATTCATAGAATATGTTCTTCCGAATATCTAAGTCTTTTATATTTCATTCATGGTGTTCGGATCACAACTCTATTTTTGAACATAAGATAACACCATGTAGCTAAGGGCACAAATCACCTAAGTATGAAAAAGATAATTGTCATTCATAGCATTCTAAGTCGTCTATCAATTATCTACAAATGCTGATATAGATCCGCCAATTGTTTTTTCTTAACTAATAGAACTTACACGCCACAAAAGCGATATATTTTGGTCTACTGGCATCTTAACCCCGAAATCTTGCAACTTTTTCATTTAGTTCTTTGACCTCACAAAGCCATTCTGTAGCATGAAAATAAATATAGACTAGGTTCATAGGAATATTATTAATACCCAAGTCTTTCTCCTTAATAAGTGAAAAAAACTCGATAAATCCTCTGGAAATATATTCGGAATTTCATTAACCACAAAAACTAACTCAATAATCGGCTATTTACTCTGGTACCCCAAGTTATAGTTAAATACGACACATACCTTTTACTTATCATATCTAGAACATTTGATTAACGATATAGCTTTGCGCAGAGGCATACCAAGTGACCCTCTATACTAGACGCAATCGAAATAGAAATTGCAGTCTCTCACGGCAAGTGTAAGGAAACACGAAATCGACTAGTGCAAGCCCAAGATGACAGTCAACCATGCTAAGTTTTAACAAGTTCATAAATTTATCACAACTTCGAACCATGCTCAATGTATCCTATAAATGGTTTCAATAGTAACACTCTCTCGTTTAGAATAAAATCAAATATTATATCTAAGTACTCAAATCTTTTTTTTTCTTATAATCCTCATATACAACTCATAACGTGTTGGTCTTCATCCTCAAATATATAATTTATAGAACACAACATATGATAATAAAACTGTACAAACTGATTACTTTTCTCAAAGATAATCATGTGATTTAATTTTATTTTTAATATTTTTTTTATTCAACTCCACTTAATGTCTATATATTTCATTCTGTTATGTGGCAGTCTCACTACTCCATGTTTAACCTTTACTTTACTAGCTAATAATGTCACTATGTACTAAGCTTCATATCAACCTCCTACTATATTAGTGCATAGCCATACACTTAATTTTTTTCCACAAACTAGCACTCATACACAGACTCTTACCATTAACAAATTTTAAATTACATAGTGCCAGTACCATAATTATACTTAATGCACTTAAATTTTTCATTCTTACACTACAGTCACACGTTCATCACTATCATGATACCACTAATACTCTCAAATCGCTTCAAAAGGCATTAAGCTACGAAACATATAGGCACTTTCCTCAGATATACTTTACCATCATGTGCAACAACCTAGTCGTGGCTAATCTACTACACCTCTTACGTTACTACTCAAATCTTTTTCTCTCATTTCCAAATTCATAATGGAGGGTTGTATCTGCAAACTCGAATGATAAATAATTTTCTCTTAGGCAAAAGTCATATCCTAGATCACTTTATGATTCACATACAGCTTGAGATTCAAACATTTGACTAACTCTCTGTTTAAAAAAAATTTGAGCTTTCTTTCATACCTTGAGTTATCCCAAAATTTAAAACCAACCGATTCTCAAATAGAATGTAACGACCCGGCCGGTCGTTCCTTAAGATTTAGACCTGTTTATGCTTTATCGCGTGTTGCTTAGCCTAATTATATCGTGTTGAGTCGGTTGGTTCGGGTTCAAAATGATCGTGGTGAGAAATGAGACACTTAGTCTCTTAGGTTGGCCTTATGGTTAGAAAAGTCAACCGAAAGTTGAATATTAGGTAAAACATCTCGGACTAGGGGTTTTGTGCATTAGGTAGCTTCATTAGGTGATTAGGACTTCGAAATGTCATTTAGAGGTCTGGAATAGAATTAGGCTTGAATTGGAGAAATTTAATTTTTGGCAATTTCCGGTCGGCATGAAAAATTATCTATCGGGGTCGGAATGGAATTCCGGAAGTTGGGACAACTTGGTAGTGTCATTTTGGATGTGTGTGCAAATTTTCAGGTCATTCAGACGTGTTTTGGTTAGTTTCGGCATCGTTGGCGAATTTCGGAAGTTTAGGAATGCTTAGGCTGGAATTTTGAACTTAATTGGTGTTTTGATGATATTTTTTAGTGTAGCAGGGGTTTGACTAAGTTCGTGGGATGATTTATGACGTGTCGGTATATTTGGTTGAGGCCCCGAGGTGCTCGGGGTGATTTTGGATGGTCATCGGAAGGATTGGATTTGGATTATGCAGCAGAAAGGTTGCTGGTGTGATTTTCTGGTGTGATCACACCTGCGGACGGGGAGCTGCAGGTGGCGGGAGTGTGCCGCAGGAACGAAAAGTGGAGGCTCGGGAAGCTTTCGCAGATGCAAAAGAAGGATCGCACCTGCTTTCCCGCAAGTGCGAATGGTAAACCGCAGCTGCGGATAATGGGAGCTTAAGTAGAAATCGCAGATGCGCACCTGGGACCGCATGTGCAAATCCGCAGGTCTGAGTAAGTCACCGCAGGTGCGAAACCCTTTGGCAGAGCATATAATACTTGCCTTCGCAAATTTTAGGCATTTTTCATCTTATTTCATACGGGCTAAGGCTTTTGGGAGAAATATGAAGAGGGATTTCAAGGGATTTCCGTGGAGGTAAGTTTCTTGGACCTAAAACTTGATTCTATGTTGATATTTGACTGATTAAGCATGGAATTATTGGAATTTAATGGTATAAATTGGGGGTTTAGGGCTTGGGAATTTGAGACATAAATTTAGGAATCGAGGGGTCATTTGTGGTTGTATTTTGATGCATTTTATATGTATAGACCGGGGGAGGATGAGAATTCTTGTGATGTGATTTTTATAGAATTCGAAGATGTGGGCCCGAGTGTCGGGATTGGCCGATTTCGAGAATTTTGGTTAAATTTGATAATTTTCGAGTGGGCCTTGTTCCTTTAGCGTATATTGATGATATTAATATGATTTTGGTTAGATTCAGAGCAATTGGAGGCCGAGTCAAGAGGCAAAGGCATCGCGGATTAGTAGTTTGGCCAGTTTGAGGTAAGTAATGACTGTAAATCTTGTCCTGAGGATATGAAAACCCGGACTTCATATTGTATCACCATTTAGAGTGGCACACATGCTAAATGTCGAGTGTGTGGTGTGCACTGTTGGGAGATTGTGACTTGGTCCGTCCCATAACAACTATTAAGTTGCGTATTTGATTCTAAATCACATGATATTTCATTTTTTATAGATTATTACTATGTTTTGGACGGAATGTCATATTTGGGCCTCGTGCCATGTATTTGGACCCCTTGGGGGCTTTTACTGTTATTGCTCACTGTGTTGACTTAGGATTTACACTCAGTCACATTATGTATAACTAATTTAGAAACTTAGTCTTATTTACACTATTCTGAGATATAAAATGATATTTTGGGTCGAGTACCCCATTTTACTGATAGCCCGAGTGGCTTTTTGAGAGATTTCTCACTGAGTGTGGCCGAGGGCCTATGTTGTGAGGATACTACGGGATCGGGCTACACGCCGCAACATGTTACATTGTTTCTGATATGTAAGAGGCCGAGAGCCTGAGCGATTATGCCACAAGATGGCTTGATATTAGCGCTTGGGCTGTAGGAGCCCCTCCGGAGTTTGTAAACCCCCAATGAGCAGAGGTACCTACTACGTGCGAGTGCCGAGTGATGAGTGATTGGGAGGCATGAGTGATTGTGAGGTTGCCCGAGGGGCTGATACCGAGTGATGGTGAGGCATGTTGAGTGACTGATTCTGAGGGATGTAATGCCCGAGGGGCGATTTATGAAATATGTTTTTGTCCGAGAGGCTATTTATGATTTCTATCATTTCTATATTAAATTATCTTGATTTCTATGGAATTTGTGAGAAGGCACATTTTAAGAAGATATTGTTACTGAGATTGACTTTTAAATGTTATAAGGCATCGTATCTGTGTTTTCTGAAAGAAGAAGTTCATTTATGTGCATTTATGACTGCTTTTACATGTTTCGTTGCCTTAGACATTATTTACTTTCATTACTACTGAGTTGCCGTACTCATATTACTCCCTGCACCTTGTGTACATATTCAGGTGTTGGGTCTGAGTGCTAGTTGTTTTCATATTCTCTTGGAGCTTTGTTTGGGATTTTGAGGTAGCTGTTTGGCGTCCGCAACATGCTCTCTTTCCCTTCTTATCCTATTATTTGATATCATTTCCTATAACTGGTTGTAGTAAAGAAATAGTAGTACGTTGTATTGGTTGTGGATGCTCATGACAGTTGATTCCAGGTTTTGGGGCAGTGTATAGACTATTTTATTCATTTTGTTGATTTAAACTGCTAAACCCAAAGAATTTTATGGAATATCGAACATTATTGAATTTATGGGAAAGTCCTTATGTCATTTCGGGGTAGATGGGCTAGCCTAGTATCATGATAGGCGCCATCCCGGCCAGCTTAGTATTTGGGGTCGTGACAAGTTGGTATCAGAGCCATAGATTTCATAGGATTCACCGGTCATGGGCAGGTTTAGTAGTCTTGCGGATCGGTACGGAGACGTCTGTACTTATCTTCGAGAGGCTACTGAACCCTTAGGAAAAATCTCACATTCTTGAATTATGTCATGTGAATCTGTTGATTCCTGAAACCAAACTTCTGTTGTTTTCATTCTCTCACAGATGATGAGGACTCACGCTACCAATCAGGGTAACCAGACACCAGCTAGACCAGCGAGAGGTCAAGGTCGCGGTCGAGGGTCTGGCAGAGGGAGGGGTGCGGCATGCGCAACAGCCGAAGAAGTACCCGTGGATGCACCTACTGTTCAGGATCAGGCCCCCGTCATAGATGTTCCAGCGGGACCCGCGCAGACACCAAAAGTGCCTATTGTGATTCCAGGACTTTAGGAGACTCTGGCTCAGATTTTGACTGTGTGCACCAGTCTTGCACAGGCAATCATTGTTTCTTCTACTGCTGCTACTTCTCAGGCCGGGGGAGGCACTCAGACTCCAGTTGCCCGTACACTTGAGAGGCAGTTCCAGCCCAGCCAGTTGCCCCAGCTCAAGATTTTGTGATTCCAATCATGCCAGACGATGAGCAGTGCAGGTTAGAGAGATTTGGTAGACTTCAGCCTCCGACATTCAGTGGTGCTGAGGGCGAGGATGCCTAGGGTTTCTTGGACAAGTGTCAGAGGATGCTTCGTACTGCAGGGATACTGGAGACCAGTGGAGTCTCATTTACTACCTTCCATATCTCAAGGGCTGCTTTTACTTGGTGGGAGTCTTATGAGGCGTAGGCCTGTTGGTGCAGCACCCGTTACTTGGCAGCAATTCTCCACTCTCTTCTTAGAAAACTACGTTCCCGAGTCTCATAGAGAGGAGCTGCGTAGGCAGTTTGAGCAGCTGCGCCAGGGTGAGTTGACAGTGTTGCAGTATGAGATGAGGTTTTCAGAGCTAGCCCGTCATGACACAGAGTTGGTTTCTACTAAGAGAGAGAGGATTAGGAGGTTCGTGGATGGCCTCACTTATCAGCTCTGTATTCTAATGACCAGGGAGAGGGTTTCAGGTGCTACTTTCGAGCAGGTTGTTGATATTGCTCGAGGTATTGAGTCAGTTTGCCACCAGGAGCGAGAGGAGAGGGAGTCCAAGAGGCCTCGTGGATCTGGTAGTTTCAGCGGTGCTCCTTCTTGAGGATAGTTTTAGCATAGTAGAGGTCGTTAGTTTAGGCCTCCTCAGCCAGTCTGCCCAACCTATAGTGGTGCATCTTCGGGTCATGGTCCCCGCAGTTCTCATTCGGGATGCTCTTCATTCAGTGCCCTTCCAGCCCAGGGTGTATCTCGAGCACCATCAGTTCAGCGCTCCTCTATGCATGGTTCTCCTAGTGGCTATTCTGGTGCTAGGGGTTTCTTTCAGTCCTCGTCTCCAGCTCCAGGGAGTTGCTTTGGGTGTGGATAGTTTAGACATGTATGGAGGCAGTGCCCTCGTCGCCTTGGTGGGTCTTCTCAGCAGAGGGGTCAGCCCTCGACTTCAGCACCAGTTACTTCACTACCCGCCTAAATAGCTAGGGGTGGGGATCAGATTGCTAGAGGCCTCCCTAGAGGGGGAGGTCGTGCAGGTGGAGGTCAGGCTCCTATTTATGCATTTCCATTCAGGCCTGATGCTATGGCCACAGATGCAGTGTTCACATGTATTGTCTCAGTCTGTTGCCGAAATGCTTTGGCCTTATTTGGCCCTGGTTCTACGTATTCCTATATTTCATCATATTTTGCCCATTTTTTTGATATGCCACATGAGTCTCTAGTTACATCTGTTCATGTGTCGACTCCGGTGGGCGATACTATTTTGTGGACCGTGTGCATCGGTCATGTGTGATATCTATTGGGGGTCTGGAGACCTGAGTAGACCCTTTGTTTCTTAGCATGGTTAATATTTATTTGATACTGGCATGGATTGGCTATCTACCTGTCATGTTATTCTTGAATGTCACTCTAAGACCGTGACCTTAGCTATGCCAGGATTTTTGAGGGTTGAGTGGAGAGGTTCTATTGAGTATGTGCCTAGTAGGGTGATTTCCTACCTGAAGGCCCAGCGTATGGTAGATAAGGGGTGTTTATCGTATTTGGCTTTTGTGAGGGATGTTAGTGTTGAGATTCCCACTATTGATTTTGAACCTGTGGTCCGTGACTTTCCGGACGTATTTCCTGCAGACCTGCCAGGCATGCCACCTGATAGGATATTGATTTCGGTATTGATTTGGTGCCAGGCACTCAACCTATTTCTATTCCACCTTATCGTATGACACCAGCGGAGTTAAAAGAGTTGAAAGAGAAGCTTCAGGAACTCCTAGATATGGGGTTCATTCGGCCTAATGTGTCACCTTGGGGTGCACCAGTGTTGTTTGTGAAGAAGAAGGATGGTTCCATGAGAATGCGTATTGACTACAGGCAGTTGAACAAGGTTACAATCAAGAATAAGTATCCTTTTCCTTGTATTGATGATTTTTTTGACCATCTTCAGGGAGCCATGATGTTCTCTAAGATCGACTTGAGATAAAGGGATCATCAGCTGAAAATTCGGGATTCTGATATTCCCAAGACAGCTTTCAGGACTCGTTATGGTCACTATGAGTAATGTCTTTGGGCTGACTAATGCTCTATCATCGTTCATGCATTTGATGAAGATCGTGTTTCAGCCGTATCTGGATTTCTTTGTTATTGTGTTCATTGATGACTTCCTGGTGTATTCTGGTAGCCAGGAGGAGCACACTCATCATTTGAGAGTGGTTTTATAGAGATTGAGAGAGGATAATTTTTATGAAAAGTTCTCCAAGTGTGAGTTTTGGCTTGGCTCAGTATCTTTCTTGGGGCACGTGGTGTCCAGTAAGGGTATTCAGGTTGATCCGAAGAAGATAGAGGCGGTGCAGAGTTGGCCCAGACTGTCCTCAGCTACAGAGATTAGGAACTTCCTTGGTTTGGCGGGGTATTACCGTCGCTTTGTGGAGGGATTTTCTTCTATTGCTTCTCCTTTAACCAAATTGACCCAGAAAAGTGCTCTGTTCAGGTGGTCGAACGAGTGTAAGGAGAGCTTTCAGAAGCTTAAGGCTGTATTGATCCCAACTCCAGTGTTAGTATTACCATCAACTCCAAGTTCTTACACCATATATGTTGATGCCTCGAGGATAGGCATCAGTTGTGTTTTGATGCAGGAGGGTAGGGTATGCCTACGCCTCGCGCCAGTTGAAGACTTATAGAAGAATTACCCAGTGCATGATCTCGAGCTAGCAGCCATTGTGCACGCCCTGAAGATTTGGCGTCACTATTTGTACGGGGTGCATTGTGAGGTTTTCACTAATCGTCGTAGTCTACAACATCTGTTTAAGCAGAAGGACCTAAATTTGCGTCAGAGGAGATGGTTAGAGCTTCTCAAGGACTATTATATCACTATCATATACCATCCGGCGAACGCCAATATAGTGGTCAATGCCTTGAGTCGTAGAGCAGAGAGTTTGGGGAGTCTAGCATATCTTCCAGCAGCAGAGAGAACTTTAGAACTTGATGTCCAGGCCTTAGCGGGTCAGTTGGTGAGATTGGATCTATCAGAGCTCTGTCGGGTATTGGCTTGTGTAGCCTCCAGGTCTTCTCTTTATGACCGGATCAGAGAGCGCCAATATGATGACCCTTACTTGCTCGTTCTTTAGGATAGGGTTTAGTGAGGTGATGCCAGGGATGTAGTTATTGGCGATGATGGGGTTATGCAGATGTAGGTTCGAATATGCATGTCTAATACGTATGGTCTTCGTGAGTTGATTCTAGCGGAGGCCCACAGCTCGCGGTATTCCATACATCCGGGTGTCACGAAGATGTATCAGGATCGAGACAACATTACTGGTGGAGGCGGATGAAGAAGGATATTGTTGAGTTTGTGTATCAGTGTCTCATTTGCCAGCAGGTCAAGTATGAGCACCAGAGGTCAGGTGGGTTGCATCAGAGGTTGGATATTCCGGAGTAGAAGTGGGAGCGGATCACCATAGACTTTGTAGTTGGGATCCCACGGACTTCGAGGAAGTTCGATGCTATATGGGTTATTGTGGATCAGCTGACCAAGTCCGCACTTCATTCCTGTTGGTACTACTTATTCTTCGGAGCAATTAGCTAAGATTTATATCAGGGAGATTGTCTGGTTGTATGGTGTCCCAGTTTCTATCATTTCTGACGGAGGTACTCAATTCACATCTCAGTTTTGGAGGGTCGTGCAGAGAGTTGTGTACTTAGGTCGAGTTGAGCACAGTATTTCATCCTCAGACGGACGAACAGTCAGAGCGCACTATCCAGATTCTGGAGGACATGTTGCGTGCTTGTGTTATTGACTTCGGTGGTTCATCGGACCAGTTTCTGCCACTCATGGACTTTTCATATAATAACTGCTAATCGGAACCATCGGAACCATCAAAGCCCGATTTCGAGATTGTTTACTCAAAATATTGACCGAAGTCAAACTTGGCCATTTAAGCCAATCTTAAGGAATCAAGTGATACAATTTCAACCCGAATCCTTCCAATCCCGAACCAACCCCCCCCCCCCCCCCCCAAACAGTCATAAATCAGTAAAAGAAAGTACGAAAAGTCTTATTTAGGGAAACGGGGTTCTAGAAAGTAAAAAGACCAGTCGGGTCGTTACATTTTCCACCTCTTAAACAAGTGTTCGTCTTCGAACGGGTTTAGATTCATACCTGTAGTGCTGATAAGTGTGTATATCTGCTCCACATGTCCTCCTTGGATCCCATGTCGCCTCTTCGACTGGTTGTCCCCTACACTGGACCTTCACTGTGGAAATCCTCTTGGACCTCAGCTGGGCATCCTACCTATCAACAACAGGTCTGCGTGGTACCTTCAGAGCATAGACACGTGAAATGCCGGATGAACCCCTGATAAGCTGAGAGGTAAAGAAAGCTCGTAAGTAACCTCCCCAACTCGCCTCAACATCTCGAATGGGCCTATAACCTAGGTCTCAACTTGCGCTTCTTCCCAAATCTTATAATACCCTTCATCGGCGAGACCTTCAAGAGAAACTTCTCGCCTACCATAATTGACACATCACACGCCTTCTGATCCGCATAACTATTTGGTCTGGACTGTGCTGTGCGGAGCCGCTACAGAATCAACTTTACCTTTCCAAGGAATCTTTCACCAAATATGTACCATATAACTTAGCCTCATCGGACTCAAACCAGCTGATGGGAGAACGACATTGCTGACCATATAAAGCCCGAATGGAGCCATCTCGAGGCTGGACCAATAACTGTTGTTATAAGCAAACTCGGCTAGGGCAAGAACTTATCCCACTGTCCCCCAAATTCAAACACACAGGCTTTAAGCATGTCCTCTAAGATTTGAATGTCCGCTCTGACTGCCCGTCGGTGTGAGGATGAAACGCAGTGCTAAGCTATACTCTAGTCCCCAACTCACTCTGTACAACTCTCTAGAATAGCAAAGTGAACTGAGGGCCTCTATATGATATGATGGAAACAGGCACACCATGCAGCCGAACTATCTCCTGAATATAAATCTGGGGCAACCTCTCTGAAGTATATGGAGTCACAACCGGAATGAAGTGTCTCGACTTGGTCAACCTGTCGATGATGACCCAAACTGCATCAAACTTTTGCAAGGTCCACGGCAACCCAACTACGAATTCCATATCGATGCGCTCCCATTTCCACTCAGGTATAGTCATCTGCTGAAGTAGGCCACCTGGCCTTTGGGTCTCATATTTGACCTGCTCTTAGGTCACGATACATCTTCGTAGCATCTAGATAAATAGAATACCAAGAACTGTGTGCCATATCTAGAATCCTCTCTCTCAAGTCATCGACATCAAGAACACATATCCGACCCTGGAGTAGAAGAACACCATCATCGCCAATAGAAACCTCCTTGGCACTACCCTATAGTACCGTCTCTCTAAGAACTGCCAAGTGGAGGTCATCAAATTGCGAGGCCTTGATCTGCCTCAATAGTGAAGATTGGGCAACAACACATGCAAGAACTTGGCTGGGCTCTGAAATATCCAACCTCACAAGTCTGTTAGCCAAGGATTGAATGTCCAAAGCTAGTGGCCTCTCCTCTGCTGAAATGAATGCCAAACGACCCATACTCTCTGCCTTCCTGCTGAAGGCATCCGCGACTACATTCGCCTTGCCTGGATGATAAAGAATAGTGATGTGATAGTCCTTCAGTAACTCAATCCATTTGTGCTTCCTCAAATTGAGATCCCTTTGTTTGAACAAGTACTGCAAACTGCGGTGATCAGTGTGAACCTCACAAGACACCCCCCATATAAGTAATGCCTCCAAATCATAAGAGCATGAACAATCACAACCAACTCCAAATCGTGTACAGGGTAATTCTTCTCATAGGGCTTCAGCTGACGTGAAGCATATGCAATAACTCACCCCTCCTGCATCAATACACAACTCAAAACAACGCGTAAAGTTTCACAATAAACTATATATATCCCCGAACCGGAAGGCAACACTAGAACCGGTGTTGTGGTCAAAGCTGTCTTGATTTTCTGGAAGCTCGCCTCACAATCATCGGACCATCTAAATGGATCTCCCTTCTGGGCCAATCTACTCAAAGGTGTTGCATTGGAGGAAGCCCTCCACAAACCGGCGGTAATAACCTGCTAACCCCAAGAAACTCCTGACAGCGATCGCTGAAGTAGGACGAGGCCAACCCTGAAATGCCTCAATCTTCTTTGGATCCACCTTACTACCCTCGCCTGATACAACATAACCCAAGAATTCCATAGAATCTAACAAAAACTCACACTTGGAGAACTTAGCATACACCTTCTATTCCCGCAAAGTCTGGAGCACTACTCTCAAATGCTGCTCGTCCTCCCCCAGGCTGCCTAAATAAATCAATATATCATCAATGAAGACAATAACAAAGGAACCGATATGAGGGCTGAAAACCATGTTCATCAAGTCCATAAATGCCTGGGGGACGTTAGTCAAGCCGAAGGACATCACTAGAAACTGATAATGGCCATATCTAGTACGAAAGGCAGAATTCGGAACATCTGAGTCCCGAATCATCAGCTGATGGTACCCCGTTCTCAAGTCCATCTTAGAAAATACCCTAGCACCTTAAAACTGGTCAAACAAATCATCAATGAGTGGAAATGGGTAGTAGTGGTGACCTTGTTCAACTGGCAGTAATCAATGCACATCCGCATAGTCTCATCCTTCT
The DNA here is from genome assembly GCA_005239505.1 of Nicotiana paniculata. Lineage (NCBI taxonomy): Eukaryota > Viridiplantae > Streptophyta > Magnoliopsida > Solanales > Solanaceae > Nicotiana > Nicotiana paniculata. Next base: position 79,293 of record ML343627.1, on the reverse strand, counting down.
TCTTCACAAATAATACTAGTGCACCCCAAGGTGATACACTCGGTCTGACAAACCCTTTTGCCAGCAATTCCTCAAGCTTCTCCTTCAAATCCTTCAATTCTTTTGGAGCCATACGGTATGGTGGGATAGATATAGGCTGGGTACCTGGAGCCAAGTCATTGCAGAAATCAATATCACCATCTGGCGGCATGCCTGGAAGGTCAGAAGGAAACACATCGACAAACTATCGGACCACTGACACTGAATCAATCGTCGGAGAATCTGCGATAGTATCCCGAACATAGTCTAGATAAGCCAAGAAACACTTCTTGACCATATGTCAAGCCTTCAGGAAAGAGATAACCCGACTACATGTACTGACAGATGAACCCTTCCACTCCAACTTGGGCAACTCTGGCATCACTAAAGTAATAGTCTTGGCATGGCAATCAAGGATGGCGTGATATGGAGATAACCAATCCATGCCCAGGATGACCTCAAAGTCGGTCGTATCAAGTAACAAAAGGTCCGCTCTAGTATCATAGCCACAAAATGTGACCACACAGGACTGATGCATCTACTCTCTACCCCTCTGATGGTAGTCCTCAATCCTCCGAGCAATCTACACTACCAGCTGATAAGGACTCCTTATCTCAACCTCCCAGGCCATATTTGCCCTAATACCGAAGTGCAACCCCGCAACAAACCTCCGCACTCTCTCTGCATCAGTAAGAAGTATCATAAGTGCATGGCGAGACAACTTAGAAAACCTCGCCTCATAATCGGTTACTAGCATCTGATCCTGCTCGAGCTGCTCAAACTGATACCGCAACTCTTCCCTCTTGGAGGGTGGAATATACCTATCCAAGAAAAGCTGTGCGAAATGGCCCCAAATCATGGTAGGAGAACCTGCTAGTCTGTCAAGAATATAAGACTTCCACCATCTACGGGCTCTGCCCTCCAGCTGCAAAGTAGTGAAGTCCACCCCATGAGACTCCAATATCCTCATATTGTGCAGTATGTCCCTGCACCTATCAATGAAGTCATGTGCGTCCTCATGACGTTCGCCTCCGAAGACAAGAGGGTGTAATCTAGTACATCTATCCAATGTCTTATGTGGCTCGCGGTTCGTAGCTGGTCTAGGCTAGGGCACAACCGCTACAACTGGATGGGCCCCCTCCGCGGGTAGTGTACTTTGAGTCTGATACACTATAGTTGCATGCCTAGGAGCCTAAGTAGTAGGGGTATGTGCTCCCCGTCCCGACAGAGATGTGGTTGGGTCGGCTGGAAATAAACCAGCATGGGTCATTGAATCCATGAACCGTAGCATACGGCCCATGACAACTTGAAAGCCCGGTGCTGTCATGAAATCTACCGGGGCTGGTTCTGTTGCGGGCACCTTGTCCTACTCCTCGGCGATGGTATCCTCCATTGGATTTGCTGGTGGTGCTACCGGGGCAACTCTAGGGTACCTTCGTCCCCTACCTCGGGCCAGTGCCCTCTGCCGACCTCTGCCTTGGCCTCCAACAACATGGCAAGCAGCTCCTCCCCGGCCTGGAACGTCTGTGCGCGGCGTCCTCACCATCTATGAGAGAATAGAAAGAAGAAACTTAGTATACCATCAATAGCACGATAGGAGATGAATAAGGAGTGATTTGTAATATCCTATAGCCTCTCGAAGTTACAAACGTCTCCGCACCGATCCGCAAGACTCTATTAGACCTGCCAATAACTCGTAAGACCTACGTGAACCTAGAGCTCTGATACCATGTTGTCACGACCGAACTCCAGGTTAGGCCGTGATGGCGTCCATCGCCGTTTCTAGACAAGCCAACTGTGAACAACTTAGTGATTTCCCATTTTTATTAGGCAATTCTAACAACTAACTTCACTTAAATTCAAGCATTTGATAAATAGCGGATTTGTAAGGCAAACAAAAGCGGAAACAACGAAAGGAAATAAATACTATAGAAATACAACCCAAAAATCGTAAGTCTACTAATGTGAGTCAAGACCTAGTGTCACAAGTATGTGGGAAAGTAGTAGAATGTACAAAAAACGGCTATCCTACTGTATGAAATAGAATAGACAGATACAAGCAAAAGAGAAACTCCGACAATGTTGATGAACAGCTCGGAAGGGGGCAGCTCACCGTGAAGTCTCAGACCAAGATCAAGTATGCGCGCTAGGAGGGTGCCTTAGATCCCGTACAATCAAGTACAGAAGCGTAGTATGAGTACATAAACAATATGTACCTAGTAAATATCTAGTCTAACCTCGAAGAAGTAGTGACGAGGGGTCGACTTGACACTCACTAGGGCTAACAATAATATATATAAAATGTTATACTAAGCATGTATTTGCATGAATAATACTGAAAACTTACGAACAAGAAAATGTAAGTCTTTCTTTCACAAATATAAATTCCAATTTCGGTATTATCATACAACAGTTTACATTTCAACACATTTAAGCAATATCAATCAAGGAGTACCAATGAATTGTCATGCGCAAGTTATGCCGAGGTCGTATGGCCCGATCTAACATAATATTAAACTGTGCACTGCCGAAGGGTCGAATGTCGCGAACCATAGATGCATCTATTACTACCGAGGCATTCGGCCCGATCCACAAATAGCAATTATTTTTAAAGAAACACAAATTTGTCATTTTATATTCAAGTATTCCAATAAATTATTCAAATAAGTGAAATTAACCTTTTACGAATCCTTTTATCAAATTCTAACATGACTCAAGTAATTAAATTAGCAAGGGCACAAACATTTCAAATAAAGCACGACATGGGTCCTAAACTACCCGGACAATAGCATAATAGTAGCTACATATGGACTCTCGTTACCTCGTACATCGGTAGCCCCCCAAAAATAGGTACACACATATATTTAATTCGCCTATGGGGTAATTCCCTCTTACAAGGTTAGAAAAGAGACTTAGCTTGTCTCAAAGCCTACTTCCCACTTCAAGAATGCACTCAAATTTCAAATTTGACGCCAAACGAGCAAAACTAGTAAAATGTTACATAAACTAATCATTCACGCTCACAAGTACATATCCGCACTATTAGAGTGATAACCCAACCCAAATTGCAAGATTCCTAAAATTCACCCCCAAGACCACATGCTCGGATCCCGAAAATTTTTGAAAGAAGGTTGTTACCCATAACCTTAGGAATATAAATATATGATTTTTACTAAATTTCATAATGAATTTTATGGATAAATCTCATTTTTATCAAAAACATAGGTTTTTATCTAAACCTTTATTTTTCACTAATTTTTACATGTTAATCTACACATAATCTATGTATTTAAATCATGTTGTGTAGAAATTACTTACCTCAAAGTTCTAGGTGAAATACCCCTTCCAAAAGCTCCAAAAATCGCCCAAGAGTTGAAGTGAGATAAAATAAATGGCCTAACTCTCGCAATAAATGAGTTGGGCACAGGCCTCTGATGTCGCATTTGCGACACCAGTTTCACAAATGCGAGAGTCACAAATGTGAAGCTTGGCCTTCAGCTGTCGGGGTCATAATGCAACCAAAGAGTCGCAAATGCGAACTTTGGCGGTACCGCAAATCTGAAAAAATTATCGCAAATGGGAACACTGCCTGGGTCGGACTCTTTCGCAATTGCGAAACTCTTCTCGCATATGCGAGGTTCGCATTTGAGAACTATTTCTCGCATTTGCGAGACCTGCAGCTGGTGCCAGGAAACACCAGGAATATGGTGTGTTTTTCACCCCTTCCACACGTCCAAACCTCACCCAAGCCCTCATGGCTTCATATCAACTACCCACACAAGTCTAATGACCTCATACAAACTCGCTCGAGTAATCAAAACACACAAAAAACCTCAAAACTATGAATCGGATGCCAAAATGCATGAATTGACTCATGAAATTCAAAAACATCCAAAAAGACCTCCATTCGTCTGATTCCTATCAAATCAACTATGAATGACACCAAATTTTACGAGAAAGTCTTAAATGACGATACAGAACTATTTCCCGGCCTCGGGATTTTGTTTGGACCTCGATATCACCAAAACCAGCTCCAAACCAAATTTAAAGAACTTCAAGAACCAATTTCGATATTAGGTTCTGAAACGCTCCCGGTTAACCCAAAACGCAATCCTAACATACGCCCCAAGTCCGAAATCATCATACGAACCTATTGGAACCGTCTAATCCCGATTCCGAGGTCGTTTACTCAAAATGTTGACTGAAGTCATACTTGGCCTTTTAAGCCAACCTTAAGGAACCTGAATCCTTCCAAATCCCGAATCAATTACCCCACCAAGTCATAAACCAGTAAAAGCAAATACAGGAAGTCTCATTTAGGGAAACAGGGTTATAGAAAGCAAAACAACCAGTTGGGTCATTATAGAATCACTCTATTTGACCTTATAATGAAGGAGATATGTATGTTTCAATATTTGGAAATAGTTCATAATTTTAAATATGAATTAAGTGGAAATTTCGTAATTATTATGGAAAAATCGAGCAACCCAACTCATAGTAAAATGACCATAAATTCCATATATAATGTCGAAACTTGATGATTCTGATTTCTATAGTTCCAAAGTTACGATACAAATATATGTTTCAATCAAAATAGAAATTGGAGATCATTTTCTTAATGTGGTACCATTTATGCTTTAAGAAACAACGTCGAAACATAAAAAAAATAAGTGCAACACAACCCAAATCTATCTAAAACTCACCCGAGACCCTCGTGACCCCGTCCAAACATACCAAAAAGTCCTATAACATAGCATGCAATCTCGAGGCCTCAAATCAAGCATAACAACTTCGAAACGATGAATCATACCTCAAATGGGAATTTTCAACTTTCAAAACTCGCGCCGAAATATATCAAATCAACTCGGAATGAACTCAAATTTGCACACAAGTCCCAAATGATATAATGAAGATATTTCAATCCCCAAAACCACAATTCGAACCCGGTATAATCAAAGTCAACTCTCGATCAAACTTATGAACTTTTCAAACCTTCAAATTTCCAACTTTTGCCAATTAGCACCAAAACCTTTTTGAAATATCAAAATGCAAACCCGAGAATACACCCAAGTCCCAAATCACCATTCAACCTAAAGGAACTATCAAAATTCCAATCTGAGGTCAAATAGGAAAAAGTCAAACTTGGTCAACTTCCAATTCTATACCTCCAACCATGAAATTCATTATCCCAAATCAATTCTAAATAACTTGAAAATCAAAACCGACGATTTACACAAGTCATAATACATAATACGATGCTACTCAAGACTTCAAATAGCTAAATGGAATGCATATGCTCAAAACGACTACTCGGGTCGTTATAGTTATTGTCACATGTCTTTTCATAATTGATTATCCTTATTCGAAGTCAATATCATATGTTATCTCTCCTGTTGTTGAACTACTCTTACTTGAAGTCATTATTACTTGAATGTCTTTCATCATTGAGATTATTCTTTTGTTTCATTGTATTGTTGTAATTCTTGTGTTGATTTACTAGTCGTATCCTCATGTTATTGTTGTTCTTGTTGTACTTGGTGTTGTTGAGCCGTGGGCTATGTATTGTTGTGGTATTGGAATATTGTTGTGGAAACTTTGTGGTATATGGGAACATGTGGTATGGGTTGTTATATTATGTTGTTATATTTTTGGCACATGTGGTACTGCTGAGAGGACTACCGGGGTGTTCGCATGTGAGTTGTCCGTGCTATTGTTATTATTGATATTTTCACATACGGCGTGACAAGGCAGGATATATATGTTGGGTTTGCTCATATGGTGAGACAAGGTGGGAAAACTCTTATGCACATGTGGCGAGACAAGGCAAGCATTTACTTATTGCGCACGCGGCGAGACAAAGGGGGCTATGTCGGGGATGATTTGTAATAGCTTGGGTACGTTTTCATTGATGATATTTGTGTGGTGGTGTGCATATCTTGTGTGAATCATGCATATTATGGTTTTGTTGTGTTGTTTCCAATGTGCCATTCAGTGTCTCTGATCTAACTAGTTCACTCGAGATGTGATTGTACACTTCACAAGCATACCGCAATCTTTCACTTATATCAGTCCAAGAATATGAACCTCTATTTTTGTTTATCATTTACATGTATTCTTGTATACCTGGCTTTATGCGTGAGTTGTATCATTGGCGCATGAGTTGTCCGTGCTGATATGAGATATTATTACTGTTAGCACGTGAGTTGCCCGTGCAGATATGAAGTTTTAATGGTATTGGAACGTGAGTCGTCCGTGCAGCACGTGTGATGTCCATGCAATTATGATTGGTAATGTGGGCACAAGATGCCAAGTGATTATGGTTTGTGATTTGGGACCTGTGATTTGTGATTATGAGATTTGGTACCCTGGGGTAATTCTTGTATAAACCTTGTATGAGAGCGGTTGATTATTGGGTTGTTAATTATTTTCCTCTCTTGGTTTCACTGGACTTTACATGTATTATGATTACTTTATGGCGTTATTACCTATTTGCTCCTTGTTTCTAATTGTTGCTTCTAGTCTCCATTAGCAATTAGTGTATTATTATTACCATGTTTAGCTTTATATTGATATCATTCCCTGGTAGTTCTATATTCATACTTGTATAGGTTATTATGTCTTGTAGGTGCCTTGATTATTCCTCATCACTACTCCACTGAGGTTAGTCATGGTACTTTCTGGTTAGCGCGGTGGTGTACTCATACTACTCTTGTTGCACATTTTTGTGCAGATCCAAGTATCCCGTAGCTTGCTGGTCATTGGATGGCTGATCGAGTATTGCGGTGGAGACTTCAAGGTGTACTTGTCGTCACGATCGCAGACCTCGGAGTCACCTTTTGGATTTTTGCTTTGTACTGTTTATTTATACTCCAAATGGTGATATATTTGATAGTCATAGTTATTCTTAGAAAAGTTTATGACTTATACTACCTGTTTTGGAATGTTGTATATCTACTTTGGATTGTTGGCTTTGTATAGAAATTTCTTGTCCATGTTTAATAGTTGATTGGTTAAAATCTATTATTAATTCAATAAGTATTAGACCTACCTAGTCCTAGAGACTAGGTGCCATGGCTACTCCTAAGGAGGGATTTTGGGTCGTGACAGAGTCCCCTTCTGCTATCTTCTCATTTATGTTATTTCCTTTGACAGTGTCATAGTACAGATATTAGAATATTCTGTAGAAGTTATGACTCAATTACGCCGGTTTTGGGAATTATGTGTTTGATGTTCTGTTTTGGTATTTAATATGAGCTTGTCTATTTTATTATCTCAGTTTCATAGTCATGTTAAGATATTATAGAATACTAGTATTACCTAGTCTTAGAGACTAGGTGTCATCACGACATCCTAAGCTACGAAATTGAGGTCGTAACACTCGCTTGTATTGATTTTATTTGCTCTGATTCTCTAAAGACTATTGTTGTTGATCGTGTTCTTGGCTTGCTGAAAGCTAAGGCCATCTTGGTTACTATTCAAAAGCCTCATCTGATGCAAGCACTACTCGGAGCCCGTTGGGGCTTCTGCGAACTTTGAAGCACCGGAGAGCTTGGGCTTTCTCACTGTTCTTCAATCGGTGCTACTGAAGTACTGCTGAAACTCTTGTCTATTCATTTTTTATCCTTACTCTTTGCAACAGGTTAGTGCTCTTGAATCTCACAGTTTAATTGTTACTTCTTCACTTGTTCATATTTATGTGTACTATATGTGCCACTACTATCTTAAATCGTATCAAAATAGAAGAGCATGACCTAGGTTTCTTTTCAATTTGTGAAATCGAATATTGTACCGAGTTGTATGCCTTGCTGCAATTTCATTGTCAAATGTTGTTTTGTGTATCCATGTCTTTAATGTTAATCTTGCTTTAGTCTAATACCTTTAAGTTAATCTTGTTAACGCACTTGTTCTTGCCATATTTAATTGACCCGTAGAATCTCTTACCTCTTTGGAATTAGCTAAATACATGCTTATTAATTTGTTATACTTATTGAATTTTACTCACAAAAATTGATTTGCCTTAAACATTCATGCTATGTTTTCACTATAAGGACTTTTGTTTGTTATATTCTCTATGATAAAGTCATGACCACTCTGTGAGGTCTATCTTTGTGATGCTGTCACTTTGAACTAATTCCATGAACTTGATGAGCCATCAAATGTGTGTTTGTTCTACTGGACCTATGTGTTCAGTATACAACTTCATGGTGTATATGCCTGTAGGAACCTTTCATGAGTTTTTATGAAACTGATATATCCTAAAATGTGTTCTTGTCCTACTTATGTTCTCTTTCACCTCTTAGATACCCGTCCCATTATATTATTATAAGTATCTTGTTCTTGGTTAGTTTGTAAGCTTTAAGGATCAAATATTCTTAGTGTTCTTTGCTTAAGTGTAAAATTGTATTTATGACCCATTTGAATATGGCTTTCACTTGCATTCTTGGTGCTTTTGTTGGGTGTTGGTTGTTATTAGAAAACAGAGGTGGTTTGCTTCTAAGTTTTGCCCTGGTCTGTTGGGCCAAGCTTGGTATTAGGTCTGAAGCACACTGTCACTTGATAATTTGTTCTTGGAGTTTGGGCCATCTATTTGCATGAAGTTCTAAGTGTATTTGAAGGTCTGGAAGTAAGATTAGGTTATTTTTATTCACATTGGGCATGTAATTGTTTCTATCTTGCTTGTAATAACTTGTAAAGAGAGATAAACGGGGGAAATACTGAGTTGGTCCTGGTGTATCATATATCCTTGCATGTTACTTGTCAATATAAATCATGCATAATTTTCTATGTGCTACCTACTATTAGCAAATCATGTATTTAGAAAATTTATCTCTTGTCTGCTTCACTTAGAAATCACAAGCGAAGGACTTTAACTAATGCGGATGGGTCACTGCCTGTATAATTTGTCTAAACACTAAAGGACCAACAACATCACCTAGTGAACATGCCTATAGGGTCTCGTATGTTTTAATTTGTTCTCTTATCTTCACCACTGTCCGGCTATCATTTACTCAAGTCTATACATTTAGAAATAATGCCTCTATGATACACTCGATGCTAATTTGTTTGACTATTTGTTACTATGCTTAGAGATTATGTCTTAGGATTTCACACTTAGAAACCATGCATGTAGGACTTTCATGCTAAATAACTAAACCACTAGTTCTACCATGTCATCAATTTTGTTCCTAACACTTCACGCCTAGAAATCATAACCATAGGATCTATAAACATTACTTGTATCATTCAACTATTGCACCGCCTAAAAAGTCTAAAACATGATCATTTAAAGATCATGCCAATCAGACTTAAATGATGAGATCTACTTTGTTAGCTTATCCAATTATAAATCACGGACCTAATTACTTCACAACCAGTCGTCTACATTTTCAAACAGAAATCATGTTTTAGGTCAAATTAATTCGAGGGAACACACTAGCTCATGATTGAACTAGAAAATCTCATGACTAGGGGCATGTTCTGTAACACCCCAAACCTAGGGAGGCGAGACCGATAACCGGTGTCTCACATCATCGAGCGTACGTTACCTGAGACTGACGGACTCCGAACATAAAATGTGATACTTTGGCCATAGGGCTACATTGTAGGACAATTTGTGAAATAAAATATAAAACTAAACGAAGACTAGCTCTAACTGAACATCAATATAAAGCTGGTCCGGCAAGGCCTTCATAACTACTACAATTCACAAACCTAAAAAAAATACATACAAGGCCTACAAGCCCGTCATACTGCACTTACTTACAGGATATGTCTACAAGCCTCCACTGATGGATGTACAGTGGTCGGAACAGGGCCCCAACCTACCCATATTTTGCCAACCCGAACTAGTCCCATTTTTAACATACTTAATCCTCTCATTTAAGAAAGTAGGTGACACAGATACTTGTCACCTATGTAGTCTACACAGTCTCGCAAACACGCATATATCTCTCTACTCTGATGTCATATTGACAAACGGTTTCATGCTTTAGAATATTCCATCATCCCGGTGCTGACAAGATGTATCACGACTTGAGGCAGGACTATTGGTGGAGGAGGATGAAGAAAGACAAAGTGGAATATGTAGCTCGGTGCCTAAACTGTCGGGAGGTGAAGTATGAGCATCAGCGGCCATGTTGATTGCTTCAAAAGCTAGAGATCCCATAGTGGAAATGGGAGCGGATTACTATGGATTTTGTTACTGGGCTCCCACGGACTTAGAGGAAGTTCGATGCAGTTTGGGTGATTGGGATCAGTATTTTCCGCTCGCGGAGTTCGCCTACAAATACAATTACCAGTTAAGCATTCAGATGACCCTACATGAGGCTTTGTATGGTAGGCGGTGTCGGTCTCCAGTGGGTTGGTTTGAGCCAGGCGAGGCTAGGCTAATAGGTACAGACTTGGCTCAGGATGCTCTGGAAAAGGTTAAATTGATTTTGGATCGACTTCGTATAGCCCAATCCGAACAAAAGAGTTATGCGGATCAGAAGGTTCACGATGTTGCATTCATTGTTAGGGAGCGGGTCTTGCTATGAGTTTCACCCATGAATGGTGTTATGAGGTTCGGGAAGAAGGGCAAGTTGAGCCCTAGGTATATTGGACCTTTTGAGATTCTTGAGATGGTTGGAGAGCTGGCCTACAAACTTGTATTTCCACTCAGTGTTCCATATTTCTATGCTCCAGAAGTATCATGGTGATCTGTCTCATGTGTTAGACTTCAGCTCAGTTCAGCTGGGCAATGATTTGTCTTATATTGAAGATCCGGTGGCCATTTTGGACAATGATTCTATCCTCATAATTTCACCACATTAGGTACGTCTCTATACTCATTCACCACATTAGGTCAGAGTCCTTATCCTCATCATTTCACCACATTAGGTACGTCTCTATACTCGTTCGAGGACGAACTTTTGTTTTAAGGGGGCAAGATGTAACGACCCATCCGGTTACATGACCCACCGGGGTGTTTGGTTTTTGTCTCGGGTGAGTTTCAGAGTGAAATGGGACACAGTCCCTTAGTTGGAAGTTGGAAGATTTTTTAGAAGTTTGACCAGGAGTGGACTTTTTTTATATCGAGGTCGAATTCTTATTTCGGAAGTTGGAATAGGTCCATAATTTCATTGATAACTACTGTGCAAAATTTGGTCTCAATCTGAGTTGTTTTGGTATGAATCGACATGAGTTTCGAAATTCAAAAGTTCATTATTCATAGGCTGTAATTTGGGTTGCGATTTGAAATTTTCTAGTGTCTTTGCACCTGCGAGGATTGGCTGCAGGTGCGGGCTCGCAAATATGAGCCACTGGTCGCAAAAGCGGATTTTGTCTAGTACCAGTTGGGATCGCATGTGCTATCATTTATCCGTAAAAGCGGACTTGTGGATGTGGAGACTTCCTTCGTAGAAGCAAAACTTGGGGAAACAACCTTGGTCTTGATTGCAGATGCGGTCATTTCTCCGCAGAAGCGGGCTCGCATATGAGAGCTCTTATCCACAAAAACGAAACCCCTGGACTTAAGCTTGGACCGCACCTGTGATAGTTTTTCTGTAAGTACGGCATTGCAGGTGCGACAAAAGGCCCGCATATGCGCTTTAACTGGGCAGAAATGGGGATATTCTAGGGTTTTGCTTCATTTTTCATTTTGGGTTTTTAGGAGCTCGGCTTGAGGCGACATTTCGAGGGGTATTCAAAGGAATTGTTGGGGTAAGGATTCTTGACTCATTTTTGATTAATTCCCATGAATCCACTGTTAATTACATCTTCTAATTAGTGTTTTGGAGTTTGAAATTGGGAGGGGGGGGGGAGTGTAGNGGGGGGGGGGGGGGGGGGGAGTGTAGAAGTGCTTAGACTAATTTTATGGGTTTTTAACGGTAAAATAATGTCGAATTGGATAATTCTTGTATGGTTGGACTCGATATCGAATGGTTGTTCAGATTTTATAATTTTGGTCGGGTTTGAGATGCAGACCCGGGTTGACGTTTTAGGGTGAACTTTGAATTCTTTGGTGAGATCATAATTTCATTACTTAAATTAGTTTCATATAGCTATTAATAGTATGAAAATTTTTTGGCTAGATTCGAGCCTTTCGGAGTTGGAAAATCGAGGAAAAGACCTTTTACTTTATTGATTTTGTGATGACCCAAAAGGTCATTTTACGAATTAAGACTCCATTACAGACTCATTAGCCTTAAAAAGACTAATTTTAATTACCTAGATTTGTGTTTGCAGTCCGGGCGTGAAAACCGAAAGCTTTTATGTGAAAATATGAGAAATAGTAATTTTTGGAATTTAAAATTTGGTTTTAGTTGACTTTGGTCAACAATTTAAGCAAACGGACCCGAGTCTGTGTTTCCGACGATCTCGGGATGTCTGTAGTAAAATATGGAACTTGGGCGTATGCCCGAAATTGAATTCCGAGGTCCCTAGCCTTAGAAATCAATTTTTAAAGAAAATTATTTTGTTGGATTTTTAAGGAAATAAAGAAATGAATTAATATTTGAAATCGTTGGTATGGAGCCCGTATTTTGGTTCTGGAGCTCGATACAGGTTTGTTATGATATTTAAGCCTTAACAGTGAAATTTGGTAAGATCAGAGTTAATTTGACGTGATTCGGACGTCCGGTCGAGAAATAGTGAAACTTAAGCATTCTTGAGAAAAGTCTTGAGCCTTGAGGTTAAATTCATAGTTTTAGATGTTATTTTCATGGTTAGATCGCACGAGCAAGTCCGTATGATATTTTTAGACATGCGTGCATGTTTGTTTTAGAGCACCGAGGGCTCTGGTGAGTTTCGGGTAAACTTCGGGATTTTTTGAACTTATAAAATGTTGTTGTTTTGCTGCATCTGGTGCCTAGTGGTTTTGTGCTTCGCGATCGCGAAGCTTCTCCCACGATCGCGTGGTGTAAAATTTGCTGGGGGTCATTTTGTTCTTCGCAAACGCAAAGTCTGGGCCTCGAACGCAAAGCATTGTTGGGATACCCTTCGCAAACGCGATGAGTAAGTGGGCCTGGGGGAGGGGCCTCGAATTGTTCTACGCGAACCCGACAGATAGGCCGCTATCGCGATGATCATAAGTCGTAATGCTTCGCGACAGGCCTGTGGGCCAGTACCCTCTACGAACGCGACAGGCCCATCGCGAACGCGATGAAGGCTTGTTCAGCGATATAAAACAGATTTTAAAAATGGGCAGAACCTATTTTCTCTATATTTTCAAACTAAAAAGACCTAGAGGTGATTTTCTTCACACAAGTTCATCACCAAAGTGTTGGTAAACAATTCTAAACTTGTCTTTTCCGATTACCCAATGTTTTTCATCACTTTTCAATCAAAAATCAAGAATTTTCATGGTAGAAATTGAGGGTTTGGGTAGAATTAGAGAATTTTGTACAAATGGAATTTTGACCTCTAATTGGGGTTGGATTTGAAACTGATTACATATTCGGACTCGGGGGTGAATGAGTAAACAGAATTGGTCTGAACCCCGAGTTTGGACCAAGAGGGTCAGGGGTCGGTTTTTAACTTTTGTTTGATAAAACTTAGGAAAACTATAATTTTTTTAGTAAAGTTAATTCATTTAGCATAAATTAATGATATTAAACTAATTATGATTAGATTCGAGTGGGTTAGAGGCAAATTCTAAAGGAAAAGCGGTAATTGAGCAGTGAGTGGCCTGCGAATTCGAGGTAAGTGCTTGGTTTAACTTTGATTTGAGGGAATAGGAATCCCCAAATTAAATGTTATGTGAATTTGCATGTGTGTAGTGTATAGGTGAGGTGACGAGTATCTATGCACCACCAAATTATTTGTTCAACATGATCCCTTCTTTATTTCCAATTTATTTGATTCCTGGCTTGAATTGTTTTATGATCATTGATGCCTCCATGTCTAATTATTTTCGTCGACTTGTTGTTAAGCATTTTCAAAGTATTTTGGAAGTATTGATTGTTCCCTTGGTTTCATTGTGATACATAAAGATTGAATTAGATGATACTGTTTGACGAAGCATATATAATTCGGTTGGTTGCATTGTGAAATGATAATTTATGAAGTTTATGAGTTGAACAACTTTCTATTTACAATTGTTGATACAAAAATATTGTCAAAGGTTTTGACCTGAATTGTGATAATTTTTATAAATAAAGTGATCTGATTTTCTGGTGGGAGCGGGTTGCACGCCACAAGAAGGAGTGATAAGGGTGGATAGGTGGAAGCGGCTTGCACGCCGCAACAAGAGAAATAAGGGTGATATATATATAGGGAGGAGCAATAAGGGTGGGCAGGTGGGAGCGGGTTGCACGCCACAACAAGGAGCGATAAGGGAGAATATTTATGTTTTATTGATTTTCAAAAATAAAGATTTGGAAAACTCGATATGTTATTAAAAAGTTTTTCATACTCTGATTTTACTGTGATTTAAATTAAAACTTGGAAATTTTGAGAAGGTTTTATTATAGTTGATATCTGGAAAAGTTATCTGAGGTGTTTTTATTTACTGTTGCAAGTTACTGGTTATATAGTTTACTATTACTTCCTTCTTGCGTTATTATATATATTATCAGATCTTATGTTATGATTGCCCGCCTTAGCCTCGTCACTACTTCATCGAGGTTAGGCTCGGCACTTACACAGTACATGGGGTCGGTTGTACTGATACTTCACACTGCACTCTTTTGTGTAGACCACGTACCGGCCATAGTTAGGAGATTTTAGTAGATGACATCATCATTCGGAGACACGAGGTAGATCAACTGGCGTCCGCAGATTCCTGGAGTCTTCTCTTAATTTTATAGACACTGTTTTATTACATTCAGAAATAGATACATACTTCTTTCAGCCCATTATTTGTAGTGTTCTTAGTGGTTCGTGAATTGTGACACCAGACCCTGGGGTTGTCTTATAGCTATATAGATAGTTCGTGGCTAGATTTAATTATTCGCTTACTATTTTATTCGTGAGGTTATTCATTGGAAATTATTAGATTTAGTTTATTTTAAATAGTCTCATTGCGTTTAAGTAAATATTCAAAGGAAAATGTCTAATCAAGTTCTAACATTGGCTTGCCTAGAAAGTGTGGTGTTAGGCACCATCATGATCCCTAAGGTTGGGATTTTGGGTCGTGACAAGTTGGTATCAGAGCACTAGGTTGCCTAGGTCTCACAATTCACGAACAAGCTTAATGGAGTTTGAGGGATCGGTACAGAGACGTCTGTACTTATCTCTTAGAGGCTATGAAGTTAGGAACAAACTCATTTTTATTTCTACTTTATCGTGCGATTCTTGGTATCTCAAATACTGATTGAACACTCCCATTCTGTCGCAGATGGCGAGAACACGTGCTTCTTCTTCCGCTGGCCAACAATCAGATCCTCCATCAACAGCAGCTCCTACAAGGGGTAGAGGCCGAGGCCATGCCGGAGGCCGATGCAGGGGCAGGACTCAGCCCATTGCTCAGACAGCAGCCCCAGCTGTGGAGACTTAGATAGAGATTGATGAGGGGGCTCCAACTCAGACACTTCCAGTGGGACCAGTTCAGGTCCCAGAGGGCTTATTGCTACCCCGGTGCTTCAGGATGATTTGGTCCGATTTGTGGGCATTATGGAGAGTGTAGCCCAGACTAGCGCACTCCCCGTGGCAGCAACCGTATCTCAGGCTGGAGTAGAGGTCCAGACTCCTGCTACCCACACTCCTGATCAGACTACTCCTCAGGTTCAGACCCCGACAGCCAATCCATTGGGGTAGTTCAGCCCGTTGCTACAGCACCGCTTGTTGAGGGGACAACTATGTCCTCCGATGCTTTGTCGAGATTGGACAGGTTCATCAAGCTTTTCCTTGTTCATTTCAGTGGTGCTATTTCAGAGGATCCCTAGGAATATCTTGAAAGTTGTCATGAGGTTCCTTGTAATATAGGTATTTTGGAGACCAATGGGGTCGACTTCGCTGCATTTCAGATGACTGGTTCCGCCAATAAATGGTGGACGGATTATTTGTTGACTAGACTAGCTAGGTTGCCTTCCTTGACAGGATCAGTTTTCTCACCTCTTTTTGGAGAAGTTTTTTGCCTATTACTACTAGAGAAGAGAAACGTCGTCAGTTAGAGCGTCTTCAGCAGGGGGGCTTGACAGTTACCCAGTATGACAATCATTTTGTGGATTTGGCTCGGCATGCTATTCTTTTTTGCCTATTATTTTATTGCCCATAGGAGATTTATTGAAGACCTTGCCCAGCCCATCAGGTTGCAGATGGCCAAGGAGACAGGGATTGAGATTTAATTTCAGGATGCAGCCAATGTAGCCAGGAGAGTTGAGACGGTTCTCAGGATGGGAGGTCAGGGGTCAGATAAGAGGCCTTACCATTCCGATGGATTCAGTGGTGCCTCATCTGGAGGCAGAGGTACTCAGGGTAGAGGCCATTCTTCCAGGCCATTTAATTCAGCACTTCAGACGACCCATGGTGCCTCGGGTGGTCGTGTCTCTTACTTGCCTTATTCTGATCAGCCAGCCCCTATCAGAGCATCTCCTCTTCAGAGTTATTATCGTGGTCAGCCGGCTCGTCAGGGTCAGCCTCAGTATCAGGATGGGTGTTATGAGTGTGGTAAGTATGGGAACATTCGGAGATCTTGTTCGCAATTTTTGGGTAATAGCCTTAGTACCAGAATTCTCGTACTAAGGTGGAGGATATTAGAGGTGGAGGTCAGAATATTAGAGGTGGAGGTCAGCCTGCTAGAGGTAGAGGCCACCCCTCTAGAGGTGGAGATGCACCTGTCAGAGGTTTTCCCAAAGACACGGTTCAGGGTGATGGGGCCCCGCCTCGATTGTATGCATTTCCAGCCAGACTCGAGGCGGAGTCCTTCGATACTGTTATCACATGTATCATTTCAGTTTGCAATAAAAATGCTACAGTTTTGTTTGATCGAGGGTCTACTTATTTTTATGTATCATCCTATTATGCCTCGTATTTTGTTGTGCACCGCGATTCTTTGAGTGTCCCTATTTATGTGTCTACGCCACTGGGGGATGCTATTGTTGTAGATCATGTGTATCGTTCATGTGTGGTCGTTATTGAGGGTCTTGAAACTAGTGTAGACTTTTTGCTTCTTGACATGGTCGATTTCGATGTCATATTGGGCATAGATTGGTTTTCACCTTATTATGATATCTTGGACCGTCATGCCAAGACAATTACTTTAGCTTTGCATGTGTTGCCTCGGTTGGAGTGGAAAGGCACTCATGGTAATTTTCCCAGCAGAGTGATTTCTTATACCAAGGCTCGTCGCATGGTTGAGAAAGGGGTGTTGGCTTATTTGGCTCATATTCGTGATTCTAATGCCAAGGTTTCTTCGATATATTCGGTGCCTATTGTTCGTGAGTTTCCCGAGGTGTTTCCGGCAGACCTGCCGAAGATGCCACCCAACAGGGATATTGATTTTTGCATTGACGTGGCTCCGGGCACTCAGCCTATTTTTATCCCTCCATACCGTATGGCCCCACCAGAGTTGAAAGAATTGAAAGAGCGGTTGCAAGACTTGCTTGATAAGGGTTTCATTAGAGCTAGTGTTCACTCTGGTGTGCACCGATTCTGTACGTAAAGAAGAAGGGTGGATCTTTGAGGATGTGTATAAATTAACGGTAGTTGAATAAAGTTACTATCAAGAATAAGTATCTGTTGCCGAGGATTAATGATTTGTTTGATCAGCTTCGGGGTGCCAGGGTGTTCTCGAAAATTGATCTGAGATCGGGCTACCATCAGTTGAAGAGTAGAGCGTCCGATGTCATCTTAGACAGCCTTTCGGACGAGATATGAGCACTATGAATTTCTGGTGATGTCTTTTGGCTTGACTAATGCCCCAACAACATTTATGGACTTGATGAATTGTGTTTTCAAGTCGTACTTGGATTCCTTCGTAATCGTGTTTATTGACGATATTCTAATATACTCCTATAGTCAGGAGGAGCATGAGAAGCACCTCTGGATAACGTTTCACACTTTGAGAGATATTCAATTGTATGTTAAATTTTCAAAGTGCGAGTTCTGGTTGAATTCAGTAGCTTTCTTGGGTCACATCGTATCAGTAGAGGGTATCAGGTAGATCCTAAGAAGATAGAGGCAGTCAAAAATTGGCCTAGATCCACAACAACCACAGAAATCAGGAGCTTCTTGGGTTTGGCACGCCATTACCATCGTTTTCTAGAGGGGTTCTCATCTATAGCAGCCCCAATGACCAAGTTGACTCAGAAAGGTGCTCCATTTAAATGGTCGGATGAGTGTGAGGCGAGCTTTTAGAAGCTCAAGACAAACTTGACTTCAACACCGGTGTTGGTGTTGCCATCAGGTTCGGGATCTTTTATAGTATATTGTGATACTTCCCGTGTTGAGCTAGGAGCAATATTGACGCAGTATGGAAGTGTGATTGCCTATGCGTCTTGGCAGTTGAAAGTTCATAAGAAGAATTATTATTTTCA
Organism: Nicotiana paniculata; assembly: GCA_005239505.1. Classification (NCBI taxonomy): domain Eukaryota; kingdom Viridiplantae; phylum Streptophyta; class Magnoliopsida; order Solanales; family Solanaceae; genus Nicotiana; species Nicotiana paniculata. The sequence goes on along the minus strand of ML343627.1, from coordinate 60,820 downwards.
TGACTTGGAGTTGGCCGCCATTGTTCACGCATTGAAAATATGGAGGCACTATCTTTATGGCGTGCTATGTGAGGTGTACACGGATCATCGTATCCTCCAGTACTTGTTCACGCAAAAGGATCTTCATTTGATACAAAGGAGATGGCTAGAGTTACTGAAAGAGTATGACGTCACTATATTGTATCATCCAGGGAAGGCCAATGTGGTGGCCGATGCAATGGATAGGAAGGCAATAAGTATGGGCAGCCTTGCATTTAATCCAGTCGGTGAGATACCGTTAGCTTTAGACATTCAGACTTTGGCAAATCAATTCGTGAGATTGGATATTTTGACCAGTCGTGTTTTAGCTTGTGCAGTCGCTCGGTCTTTCTTATTCGAGCATATCAGAGATCGACAAGATGATAACCTGCATTTGATGGTCCTGAGAGACACAATTCGGCACAGTGGTGCCAAGAAGGTTACAGTTGGAGATGACAGTGTGTTAAGGATGCAGGGTCGTATATGTGTGCCTAATGTTGATGGCCTTTGTGAGTTGATTATTGAAGAAGCTCACAGTTCTAAGCATTCTATTCACCGGGGTGCTGCCAAGATGTACCAAGACCTGCGGTAGCACTACTGGTGGCGAAGGATGAAAAAGAACATTGTTGCTTATGTGGCTCGTTGCTTGAATTTCCAACGGGTGAAATATGAGCATCAGAGACCCGGTGGTTTGATTCAAGAAATAGAGATTCCTAAGGAAGTGGGAGCGTATCACTATGGACTTTTTTGTGGGCCTCCCATGGACTCACAGGAAGTTCGACGCCGTTTGGGTTATTGTGGATAAGCTGACTAAATCAGCACATTTCATTCCAGTGGCAAGTACTTATACTTCAGAGCGATTGACAGAGGTATATATTCGAGAGATTGTTCGCCTTCACGGTGTGGCTGTGTCTATCATTTTTTATCGAGGTACGCAGTTTACCTCGCACTTTTGGAGGGCAGTTCAGCGAGAGTTGGGTACCCGGGTTAAGTTGAGCACTATTTCATCCTCAGACGGACGGGCAGTCCGAGCGTACTATTCAAATTCTAGAGGATATGCTCCGCGCTTGTGTTATTGACATTGGAGGTTCTTAGGATCAATTCTCGTCGTTAGCGGAGTTTGCCTATAATAATAGCTACCAGTGGAGCATTCAGATAGCTCCCTATGAGGCATTATATGGCAGACGGTGTAGGTCGCCAGTTGGATGGTTTGAGCCGGGAGAGGCTCGGTTATTCGGTACAGACTTAGTTCAAGAGACCTTAGATAAGGTCAAGATTATACAGGATCGACTTCGTGTAGCTCATTCCAGGAAAAAGAGTTATGCCGACCGTAAGGTTCGTGATGTGGCATTCATGGTTGGAGAGAGGGTATTACTACGCGTATCGCCCATGAAGGGTGTTATGAGATTTGGGAAGAAAGGTAAGTTGAGCTCTAGGTATATCGGGCCATTTGAGATTCTTGATAGAGTGGGGGAGGTAGCTTATAGACTTGCGTTGCCTCCAGGGTTATCCTCAGTTCATCCGGTATTTCATATGCCTATGCTCCATAAATACGATGGTGACCCGTCATACGTGTTAGATTTCAGCTATGTCCAATTGGACAAATATTTAACTTATGAGGAAGATCCAGTAGCGAGTTTAGACCGGCAAGTTCGTCAGTTGAGGTCAAAGAGTTATCCTTCAGTTAGAGCGCAGTGGAAGGGTCAGCTCGTTGAGGCAGCTACTTGGGAGCCCGAGTCAGACATGCAGAGCAGATATCCACACTTGTTGCCAATTCAGGTAATTTTCTATGTCCATTCGAGGACGAACATTTGTTTTAGAGGTGGAGATTGTGATGACCCAAACGGTCATTTTACGTATTAAGACCCATTCCAGGCTCATTAGCCTTAAAAATACTAATTTCAATTACCTCAATTTGCGTGCGCATTCCGGGCGTCAAACCGGAAAGCTTTTATGTGAAAATATGAGAAATAGTAATTTTTGGAATTTAAAATTTGGTTTTAGTTGACTTTGGTCAACATTTTAAAAAGACAGACCCAGATCTGTGTTTCGACGATCCCGGGAGGCCTGCAGTAAAATATGGGACTTGGGCGTATGCCCAGAATTGAATTCCGATGTCCCTAGCCTTAGAAATCAATTTTTAATAAAAATTATTCTGCTGGACTTTTAAGGAAATAAACAAATGAATTAATGTTTGAAACCGTTGGTATCGGGCCCGTATTTTTGTTCCGAAGCTCGATACAAGTTTTTTATGATACTTAAGTCATAATTGTGAAATTTGGTAAGAATCGGAGTTGATTTGACGTGATTCGGACCCCCGGTCGAGAAATAGTGAAATTTAAGCATTCTTCAGAATCATCTTGAGTTTTGAGGTTAAATTCATAGTTTAAGATGTTATTTTCATGATTTGATCGCACGACAACTCCGTACGATATTTTTAGACTTGCGTGTATGTTTGGTTTAGAGTCCCGAGGGCTCGAGTGAGTTTCGGGTAGGCTTCGAGATGTTTTGAACTTGTAAAATGTTGTTGTTTTGATGCTACTGGTGCCTAGTGATTTTGTGCTTCGCGATCGCGAAGCTTCTCCCACAATCGCGTGGTGTAAAATTTGCTAGGGGCCATTTTGTTCTTCGCGAACGCGAAGTCTGGGTCGCGAACGCGAAACATTGGTGGGATACCCTTCGCGAACGCGTGCTGACTTACGCGAATGCGATGAGTAAGTGGGCCTGGGGGAGGGGGCTCGAATTGTTCTACACGAACGCGACCAATGGGCCGCAATCAAGATGGTCATAAGTCGCAAAGCTTCACGAACACGTTCTCATCACTGCGATCGCGAAGGACTTTGGGCTAGTACCCTCAGCGAACGCTACAGGCCCGTCGCGAATGCGATGAAAGCCTGTCCAGCTATATAAAACAGATTTTAAAAACGGGCAGAACCTACTTTCTCCATATTTTCGAACTAAAAAGACCTAGAGGCGATTTTCTTCACACAAGTTCATCCCCAAAGTGTTGGTAAACAATTCTAAACTTGTCTCTTTCGATTACCCAATATTTTTCATCACTTTTCAATCAAAAATCAAGAATATTCATAGTAGAAATTGAGGGTTTGGGTAGAATTAGAGAATTTTGTAAAAATGGAATTTTAACCTCGAATTAGGGTCGGATTTCAAAAATAATTACATATTCGGGCTCGGGGGTGAATTGGTAAACGGAATTTGGTCCAAACCCGGGTTTGGACCAAGCGCGCCTGAGGTCGCTTTTTAACTTTTATTTGAGAAAACTTAGGGAAACTATTATTCTTCAGTAAAGTTAGTTCCTTTAGCATAAATTAATGATATTAAACTAATTATGATTAGATTCGAGCGAGTTAGAGGAAAATTCTAAAGGAAAAACGGTAATTGAGCAATGAGTGGCCTGCGAATTCGAGGTAAGTGCTTGGCTTAACCTTGACTTGAGGGAATATGAATCCCCAACTTAATTGCTATGTGAATTTGCATGTATGTGGTGTATAGGTGAAGTGACGAGTATCTATACACTACCAAATTATTTGTTGAACATGATCCCTTCATTATTTCCAATTTATTTGATTCCTAGCGTAAATTGTTTTATGATCATTGATGTCTCCATGTCTAATTAGTTTCGTCGACTTGTTGTTAAGTATTGTTCCAAGTATTTTGGAAGTGTTGGTTGTTCCCTTGGTTTCATTGTGATACATAAAGATTGAATTGGATGACACTGTTTTATGAAACATATATATTCCGGTCGGCTGCATTATGAAATGATAATTTATGAAGTTCATGAGTTGTACAACTTTCTGTTTACAATTGTTGAGACAAAAATATTATGAAAGGTTTTGACCTGAATTGTGAAAATTTGTATAAATAAAGTGATGTGATTGTCTGGTGGGAGCGAGTTGCACGCCGCAACAAGGAGTGATAAGGGTGGACAGGTGGGATCGGTTTGTATGCCGCAACAGGAGAAATAACTGTGATATATATAGGAAGGAGCAATAAGGTTGGACAGGTGGGAGCGGGTTGCGCGCCCAACAAGGAGCGATAAGGAAAAATATTTATGTTTTATTGATTTTTAAAAATAAAGATTTGGAAAACTCCCTGTTTTATTAAAAAGGTTTTCATACCCTAATTTTACTGTGATTTAAATTGAAACTTGGAAATTTTGAGAAGGTTTGGTTATAGCTGATATCTGAAAAAGTTATCCGAGGTATTTTTATTTACTGTTGCAAGTTACTGGTTATTTAGTTTATTTCTTACTTCCTTCTTGCTTTATTATATATATTGTCACATGTTATGTTATGATTGCCCCGCCTTAGCCTCGTCACTACTTCGTCGAGGTTAGGCTCGACACTTACTCAGTACATGGGGTCGGTTGTACTGATACTACACTCTGCACTCTTTTATGCAGATCCCGGTACCGGGCAGAGTTAGGAGATTTTAGTCGCTGACATCATTATTCGGAGACACGAGAAGATCTGCTGGCGTCCGCAGATTCCTGGAGTCTTCCCTTAATTTTATAGACACTATTTTATTACATTCAAAAACATATACATAATTCTTTCAGCCTATTATTTGTAGTATTCTTAGTGGTTCGTGAATTGTGACACCGGACCCTGGGTAGTCTTATAGCTATATAGTTAGTTCGTGGTTCGATTTAATTATTCACTTACTATTTTATTCGTGAGGTTATTCATTGGAAATTATTTGATTTAGTTTATTTTAAATTGTATCATTGTTTTTAAGTAAATATTCAGAGAAAACTGTCTAATCAAGTTCTAACATTGGCTTGCCTAGCAAGTGTGGTGTTAGGCTCCATCACGATCCCTAAGGTTGGAAATTTAGGTCGTGACAGATTTAGCGTGATTTGAGGTAAGTGACTTGTCTAACCTGGTGTGGGAAAAATTCTCCTTAGGATTTGGTATTGTTGTGATAACTCTGAAATGTTAAACTCGTGTACACAAGGTGACGAGTGCGTACACAGGCTAGATGTGAAATTTCGGTTCTTAGCCATGTCGTTTCCTCTCATTCTTTATTGAGTTACTTTAATATGTTATAGCCATATGTTTAGTCTAATTTCACATGTCTACTTGTTTTATCTCTTTTTTGCAATTTGCACTACATGTGTAGTTGAATTACTTGGTTTCTTGATTGTGTATTCATTATGTAACTGTTGGATCCTTTACTTGAGATTTGCTATCCTTTAACTATCTCGTTGTTGAGTTTGGTGTTAAGTTGCAAAGGCCGTGTTTTCTATTGAGGCAAAGTGTAAGTTGTGAATTATCATTTATTGAGTTATTATGTTTTGGCATTCGTGTTATTGTTGAGAGGATTGTTTTGGTTGTTTGCGCGAGGTTTCTACTGTGTTGTTGTTACTATTTGCACGAGGTTTCTGCCATGTCGTTGTTACTATTGATACGCATGCAGTAGTATAAGGTCTCGGTGCTGGTTTGCATGCAATGAGATAAGGTGGGCTTGATACGCGTCGTTAGTAGGGGAACTACTAGAAGTCATGCGGTGTGATAACGTGGGCTAAAACGCGAGGTGCTATTTTGGAAAATGATTTTCAAAACTAAATGTAAAGGCTACCGCGATGATACAAGGAAAGACTGTGAGTTATTTTTAGGATTTGGGACTATGAGGCTGTACCTAGGTAGGGCACCCTGTTGTTTCTCTCTACTTGTTGTATTTGTTTGGTTGTTGTTTCCATAACATGTAAAATCCTTGTTTTCCTTTCGTGTTGTAATAACTGCGTTGATTCTGTGTTTTTCACTTTCCGTAGATTCTCTATTGTTTCACTTCCTTCGTCATTATATCATTATATCTACAGTGGGGCCTTGACCTGACCTCGTCACTACTCTACTGAGGTTAGGCTTGGCACTTACTGGGTACCGTTGTGGTGTACTCATAGTATGCTTCTGCACATATTTTTGTGCAGATCCAGGTACTTCTTATCAGTCCCAGTACTAGCACGCTGAGCTTGCTTTTGGAGATTTCAAGGTACACCTGCCCGCGTCTGCAGGCCTCGGAGTCCCCTTCTATCATGTTCTTCCTTATTTCTTTATACTTTTATAGATAGTGATATATAGGATTGTCCAGCACTGTATCTAGAGCTTGTGACTTATATCTCATCAGGTTTTTGGGAGTTCTACGCATTAGGTTTATAGTTTCCATTTATGATATTTTGGAGTTTTGAAATTCTACGTCAAATTTAATGTTTCCGCTTACTCTTAGGCTTACCTAGTCATAGAGACTAGGTGTCGTCATGATATTCTTTGGAGGAAATTTGGTGTCATGACATTGATGTACCCATGATTTTTAATGCATAGATTTCTTTATTTAATAAAAATTCATAATTTCAAAAGTAATAAAACGAATAATTAAGTTGATAGTTCACTGTTAGCTTGCCTAACGATAACATTGGGTATCATCACGTCCTATTGTGAAAATTAGGTTGTGACATATATGACTATATTTTTTTAGTGAAATTAAGAAACATACTGTTAGCATTTGAAAAGTTGGAAAGATCTGGTCCAGAAGACATTTTGCCTAATATGTTCGTTGCTCTCTTATGACGAAGGAAGTGAAACAATCAGATGCTGACCTCCGATAAGTATTAGGTAGTCGGCGGTATCTCGGTGTATTGGGTAAGAGATGAGAGCTGTAACGAACTAGGGTGTATTTGAGAATCCTTAAAATTTTATAACATTAAACTATGTTAAAATATATAAAATATAAATAACGATTGTTGAAACCGCTGTAATGACACGCAAAACTGTCGTTTTACAGGAGTGCAATGTGGATCATATAAAAGCGTCGTAATTTACTGTATTTGCGGCGGTTATAATCAACCTCAATAATAAAACCACCATAATTTCTCCCTTTATTGTAGTGTATTAATAATTTATTTTAGATAATGCCCAAAGGAGGAAGTAGTGTTGTTGAGGATGTGCGCAAAAACTGATCGACGAGCGCGGTCCTAATGCACTTGAATTATTAAACGTGTAATGTAAATAAAATAACGGATATCTATTTTGCAATATTGATAATCATGAACCAAGTTGGTTCTAATGCCTAGCCATTTATAGGGCAGGGTCGGCTCTAAGGCCCAAGCCACTAAGGCAATAGCCTTGTGCCTCTAAATTACCGAGGTCTCATTTTATATGTAGTGAATTTTACATTTAATATTTTAAAAAATAATGAATGTTTTAAAATAAAAAAATATAAGATCTTTATGTAAAAAATGATTAAATAGCTATCATTTAGTAATTTATATTTTGTCATTAATATAGTCTTTTCTCTCCAATCTCAAAGTATTAAAATTTAGATATTATACATTATTTTCCCTTTCATATAAACTGTCTATTCTCTAATAAATAACACAAAGATATTAAGTAGATTAAATTGCGCATACTTTTTCTGTAACGATCCGACCAATCATTTTGAACTCTAGCGCGTCGATCGGCAGATTGAGGCCTTGAGCAGCTTCCCCTCATGTCTTAGAACTTGTACGTGTTGTCGGAATTGGATTTCAGGAAATTCAGAGTTGATTCGGAAGGAAAATTCTAATTTGGGAAACTTTAAGATGAAAGCATTGACTAATGTTTGACTTTTGAGTAAATGACCTCGATATCCGAATTTGAAGGTTCCAATAGGTTCTTATGATGATTTCAGACTTGAGCGTATATTCCGGTTGAGTATCGGGTGGTCTAGAATCATTTCGGTGCTTATTGTGGAAAGTTAGCATTTTGAAAGTTTAAGAATATTTTAAGTTTGGTTTGAGGTGGACTTTGGTGTAATCAATGTCCGTTTGGGGTTCCGAGCCTTGGAACTGGTTCATATCATAATTTGTGACCTGTACGCAAAATTTGATGTCATTCCGAATTGATTTGATATATTTCGGCGGAAATTATAGAAGTTGGAAAATTTGAAAACTCATAATTCAATTCGAGGCGCGATTCATAATTTTGATGTTGTTCATCGTGGTTTAAAGCCTCGACTAAAGTCTTATCGTATTGTAGGACGTACTGATATATTTGGTTGAGGTCTAGCGGGCCCCGGGTGGATTCCGAGTGGTCAACGAATTGGTTGGAAATTTTTGTAAAAGCTGGTTTTTGGCAGCCCCTGGTGTCATCGCATTTGCGATGAAGTTGATTGCAGATACGCAATCGCATACGCGAAGCAGCGTTAGCAGAAGCAAAATTTGGGAGGACATGGTCGCAGGTGCGAAGCATTTCCCGCACCTGCGTGATCGCAAATGCGGCCTCTGGAAATGCAGAAGCGACTAGGAAGGGACAAGGCAGGGATCGCAGAAGCGAAATTCTTCAGCGCAGGAGCGGCTGGCTTCTCAGATGCGCAAATGAGACCAGCACCTGCAATGGAGTAGGAGCAGAATTATATCAGCGGGTGCGATAGTGCGATTAGGCAGTGGCTTACACAGAAGCGATGATGGCATCGCAGAAGCAACGTCACAGATGTGTCAATCTGTCCGCAAAAGCGAAACTGGATAGATTATTAAGGGGTCCAATTTGGTCATTTTCCTCATTTCATTTTGGATTTTTGTAGTCCTCAAAAATCCATGGTTAAATTCATCATTTATTTTGAATTTAGTGGAAGAAATTAAGAAAAAAATGTGAAATCTTCCGAAAGTATAAATTGGAGAATTGGATGACGATTCATTGTCAGAATTTGATAATTTTGGTATGGTTGAACTCATATCGGAATGGGTATTTGGATTTCGCGAATTTTTATTGGGTCCCGCGACAAGGACCCGAGGGTTGACTTGGTTGACTTTTCAAGCGGAGTTGAAAATTATTATAAATTATTAAGTTATACGCATTGGAGTATATTTTGATTATTTTGCATATTATTTGACTAGTTTCGGATCATTTGTCTTTAAATTGAAGATTTAGTGAGGCATTAGAACTGGTTATGGAAATTCGAGCGAGGTAAGTCTCTTGTCTAACCTTGTGAAGGGGAAACTTCGGTGTTACTAGTTATGGGTGTTATATACGCACGAGGTGACAAGAGTTCTTACGTAGATAAAACATATTTATATTCGGGTAGACTTAGGACTTTATCATGTAATATTTGAATTAATTGAACTCATCCCCTTGAGGTGTTTGCAAGTGATCTGAGGAACGGTAAAAGTTATATTCACTTTGTGCTCACGTACTGTATTGTATGCATATGTCTTGTAATTCCATAATTTCCTTCCTTTTCTTGTGGAGCGGGCTGAACGCCTCGACATTATAATAGATGCATCTATGGTTCGTGCCGCTCGATCTTTGACAGTGTACACATTATTCTAGATCAAGCCGAACAACCCTGGCATAATCGTGTGTTATATCGTTGGCAGTCCAAATATTCACGAGATTATCATTCCACTGATTTGTGACATTTTATATGGTATTTCTTATCTGCTTTATAGTGGAACTTGATACATCTGAGCAGTAGAGGTAGAATACAAGACCAAGAAATTCATACTTTAAAAGAAATAATTGGAAGATTATGTATCTTACAAATTTACCCCATTATTGTTGTGTGCTTCATATCTTCTTATGATTTATTATATTATTTTATTGGACCTTTAGTAAATGCCAATCCTCCTAATTTGAAATAGAAAAAGAGTGGAGATGTGCGAAAAAAGTCACTCCTATTGTCGATGTCGACCCCTCGTCACTACTTCTCCGGGGTTAGGCTATATACTTACTGGGTAGGCGTTGATTTACGTACTCATGCTACACTTCTGCACTAAATGTGCAGGATCTGACAAGTTCAATTAGTGGTTATCTTGGCACGTAGGTGCAGATGTTGAGGAGACTTTACGATGAGCTGCATTCCAGGCAACGCTTTGCATTCCATAGATTCTCCATCATACCATATACTCTAACCTGTCTTATTTACGTTCCTGACAGATGTTGTATTATTATTATACTCCTTAGTAAATGCTCATGCACTGTGTCACTAGGTTTTGGGATATTCTGTAAATTGTTTGTTGTTTTGCCTAGCAATTACACACATTTATTATTTATTATATTTAAATTTTAAGTTTCCATAATTTTAATGCGTTTATTTCCTTATCTATAATATTAGAAAGGCATGAATACAATGTCGGTTTACAAAAATAACCTTATAATATTAAGTATAATAACTCATAATAAAATGATATAACCGAAATTCTAGATATTAGTCTTATAATCCTATTAGTTTTAGGACATAATACTACAAGTTAGGAATCCTACATGATTACCTTTAGGAATCCTAATAGTATATTACTTTCGGGTTGTCTAATTCATATAAAATTGAACAAGTAAATATACCTATTATTTAGTTTTTGGTCTTCGAATTAATGTTTTTAAAGGATATGAGACTATTGGTGAAAAGAAAAATTGTAACGACCCGACCGGTCATTTTGCTTTCTAGAACTCTGTACCCCTAGATAAGACATTCTGTACTTGCTTTTATTGATTTGTGACTTGTGGGGATGGTTGGTTCGGGATTTGGGAGAGTTTGGAGTGAAATTAGAAGACTTGGTTCCTTAAGGTTCTCCTAAAAGGCCAAGTTTGACTTCGGTCAACATTTTGAGTAAACGACCTCAGAATCGGGATTTGACGATTCCAATAGGTTTGTATGATAATTTCGGACTTGGGCGTATGCTTGGATCGGGTTTTGGATGACCCCGAGAGCGTTTCGGCGCCTAATAGTGAAAGTTAGTTCTTGAAGGTTTTAGAAGTTCTTTAAATTTGGTTTGGAACGCGTTTTGGTGATATCGAGGTCCAAACTGAATACGAGATCGGGAATAGTTTGGTAATGTCATTTAATACTTGCACGCAAAATTTGGTGTCATTCCGAGTATTTTAAGCATGTTTCGGCGCATTGGAAGTGAAATGAAGAACCTGAAGTTCTTAAGTTGGATTCATTAGTTTTGGGTTGCAATTCTTAGTTTTAATGTTGTTTCGGCGTTCCGAGAGTTTGAGCGAATCCGTCTTATGATACTAAACTTGTTGATATGTTTGGGCGGGGCCTCGGGGTCCTTGGATACCATCCGAACGCTGCGCTAGTCGAGTTTGAAGCTCAAAAGAGCTGCTGGTGCACCATATCTGGTGTGTCCGCACCTGCGGTTGGGCAGCTGTTGGTGCGAGCTCGCAGGTACGAGCCATTCGCCGCAGAACGAGAGGAGGAAGGTTTGTTCAGGCACTGCATGTGCGCGACCGCAGGTGCAAGGATAGTGGTCGCATGTGCGGGCTTGTGCGTAGAAGAGGTCCCTTGAGCCCGCAGATGTGGTGCTGGGCCAGTAGGGGAAGATGCGCACGTGCGATGGATTTTTCGCAGGTGCGGCCGACTCCCCATAGGTGCAAAATCGCTGGAGGCAGTGCTTCATTTAATACGGGACTTAGGTATTTTTTCATTTATATTCTTCCACCCTTGGGCGATTTGAGAGCTTCAAAAGAGGGGCTCGACCTAGCAAGTAAGTATCCTCTACGTAATGTGAGTGTAATACATAGATTTTGGGTAGATTCTAACTTGAAAATTGGTAAAAATCACGGGGTTAGAGGAAAACCTAGGGTTTTGATAAAAATGGAGTTTTACCACGAAAATGGTTATGGAACACGGTGAAAATTAAACATTTATGTTCCTTAGGTTCTGGGTAACAACTTTCTTCAAAAATTTCTACAATCCGGGCATGTGGATTCGGGGATGAATTTTTGGAATCGTGCAAATTTCGTTGGGGAAATTCTTAATAGTTGGAATATGAACGTTTAAGCCTATATTGATTAGTCTTTACACTATTTGGATAGTTTTGGATTGTTCGGCACTGAATTGAGGGTTTGGGCCATAAGCTTGGACCGCAACTTTAAGCGAGGTAAGTCTCTTTTCTAACCTTGTAAGAGGGAAATTTTTCCGTAGGTGAATTTAATTAATATGTGATTATTTGTGGGGGCTATGTGCACTAGGTGACGAGAGTCCGTAGATAGCTACTAACTATGCCTATATCAGGGTAGTTATAGGCCTACATCATGCCTTGTTGATATGGTTACCGACTGATGTTTATTGTTTGCCTTGAGAAGTAGTGGTATTGAGTTGTTTGCTAAACGATTTGGAAGGAGTTAAAATTGTTATGTAAATTGGATCTTAAAAGTTTTTCATTTGAACTTCGTATTTTGAAAAGAATGGAAGGGTACTATAATAACTTAGAAATCTATGTTTCACCCCGTCACATGTATGATTCGCAAGCGGGGTAATTTTTTAAATTTATGTTTGACCGCGTCACATGAATGATTCGTGAGCGGGGTAATTCTCTAAATTATGTTTGACCGCATCGCAGGAATGATTCGCGAGCGGGGTAGTAGATGCATTTGTGGTTCGTGCCGTTCGACCCTCGGCAGTGCACAATTTACATTTATGTTGGATCGGGCCGAACGTCCTCGGTGGAATTTATGTGTGATATTACAACTGAAAGCCCTTTTATAATCGTATAAATTTACTATTTTAGAGATCATTTGCTAAAAGAAAATGAGGGAAGTGTTTTAGTTTCTTAAAAATGATGGAAGAATTGTTCTGTTATTTCTTGTTCTGAGATTGTTGTAGTTCTGTGCATCGTGCTTATTTAGAATCATACATTATTATTTTGTTGGCCTTAGAATGTGCCAAAGTCGACCCCTCGTCACTACTTCTTCGAGGTTAGACTAGATACTTACTGGGTATATATTTTTATGTACCCATGCTACGCTTCTGTACTTGATTGTGCCGGATTTGAGGCAGGTGCATCTAGTCACCAGTCTGGCGCATAGATTGTTTTTCCAGTTCGAGACTACCGGTGAGCTGCACTTTTGAGGCGTTCTGCAGCAGCGAGACTCTTACCTATGTTTTATTTTTTTCTATGTATTTCTTTTCAGACTATGGCTAGCATTGGTTTTGCATATTCTACTAGATTTTTCATATACTTGTGACACCAGGTCTTGACACACACATACTAGTAGACTTTTGATTGTTGGTGTCACGACCCAAAACCATAAGGTTGTGATGGCGCCAGACACCACTGTCAGGCAAGCCAATCATTTAATAACCGATATAAATTCCTGTTTTAGCATTTTTGAAATCATTACCCTTCACTTTATTACATGATAACTGAATAAAAGCCGCTAAGTAAATACGACAGTTTAATATTCTATTTTTATAAAACACATCCCAAACACATCCCAGAACCCGGTATCACAAGTGCATGAGCAATTTCTAAGAATTTTACAAATTCTAAAAAGCTTGTCTGAAATACAAATTGGACAAGGAATAAAATGAGAATACAATACATAGAGGAAGACTCTGCTGACTGCGGGCCGTCTCCGAGTGATGCAACTCGTCTAAGTCTTCAAGTCAGCCATATTGCTATGAAGGTACCTGTGCAACAAAAGGCACAACAAGTGTAGCATGAATACAAAAATAACGTGTACTCAATAAGTATCCCGCCTAACCTCAGAGAGGTAGTGACGAGAGGTCGACTTGACACTCACTAAGGTCCAATAAAATAATTTAACAAGATATGATATCAGTAATAAGCATACGAGGATGATAAAGACAATAAACATTAAAGATAATTGTACTTCAAATAAATACTGAAAATAAATAAATAATTAATACTTCATTTCCCCCCAAATATCTTGTCACTTCAAAATCCGTGAAAAATCATTAACAATTTAACATGCGCATACGGAATAAGAACAACTGGCCTAAGCCATCATAATAATCATATATGTGCACTGCCAAGGGTCGAACGGCCCGAACCATAATTACATCTTTCAATCTCGTCGTGGCGTACGACCCACTCCCATGAGAGTGGGGGAAATAACACTTCGCTTGCGGAATGTAAATTACGAAGCGGTCACACACAGTCATGCACAATCAAACAGTCCACCCCGACCACATCGGGAAAACAAATACTCAAGTAAATGATAAATTTCTCTTTTAAAAGTTATAAAAAAAGTATTTAAATCTTTTCTCGAAATTCATTTGCCAAGTTTAATAATATTAAATAATATAACCTTATCAGGAATACAATTATCCATGGAGGAGTCAATTCTCTTTCTAAATGATTAAGAAAGGTAAACTCTAGCCTTCTTAGGAAATAAATTACCATTTCAAAAGCATTATCAATCTAATGTTATTGGCAGGATCACATGTATAACACGTAAGGCATGCTAGTGGGTCCTAGACTACCCGGACATAACCATAATAGTAGCTACGCATGGACCCTCGTCACCTCGTGCGTACGTAGCCCCCACAAATAGTAGCACATATATTTAATTAGTTCACCTATGGGGATAATTCCCCCTCACAAAGTTAGAAAGGAGATTTACCTCGCTCCGAAATTCTATAACCGGCTTCCAATCCCTTCCGACGACTCAATGGACGCACAACGCCCCAAAACTATCCAAATAATGACAAACAAATGAAAATAAACTCTAATATTTGTTAACAATTCAAACTATGCAAACTCCCATCTCCGCTCAAGGAATTGACCAAAATGCCCTCGGGCCCACGTGCCCGGATTCCGAAATTTCACAAAGATAAACTCTACCCATAGCCTTACTAGCTCAAATATACAATTTACTTAAATATTCATGCTCAAATTCGTGGCTAACATCCAAATTACCAAATTTCTAGGTTTTCCTCAAAATTCCATATTTTTCACAAATTCCCATACTCAATTCCGTACCTAGACCATGAATTTAACATAAAATGAGTTGGAATGACTTACCTTGTGATCCTTGACGAAAATCCCTCCTTGAAGCTCCCCACAATCGCCCATGCCAAATGAAAATAGGAGGAGAAATGGAAAAATTCTCATTTTAAAACATTCTGCCCAGGACTCATTTCCGCACCTGCGATCCAACCTTCGCACCTGTGCTCCCGCAGGTGCACCCAAACTCCCGCACCGGCGGCTTGCTCAGCTCCATCCAAATCTCACACCTGCGCCCCATTGTCCGCATATGCGCCTTCGCAGGTGCGGAAATTGTATCGCACCTGCGCTCCCAGCCAAGCCAGCAAAATCTCGCACCTGCGGCCAAAGCCTCGCAGGTACGGTCACACCAGATGACAACAATCTCAACACTTCTTCAAACTCCAAGCTTGATCCGTTAACAACTCGAAATCCACCCGAGGCCCCCGGGACCCCGTCCAATTACTCCAACCTGCTCCAAAACATAATGCGGACTTGCTTGAGGCATCAAATCACATCACATAACATCGAAACCACGGATCGCACTAAAATTCAAACTTTAAGAACTTGAAATTTCAAACTTCCACATCTGATGTCGAAACCTATCAAATCACGTCTGATTGACCCCAAATTTTGTACGCAAGTCATAGTTGACATTACGGACCTGCTCCAACTTCCGGAATCGCATTCCAACCCCGATATCAAAATTTTCACTCCCGGACGTGTTTCTCAAAAACCTTCAAATTCCTATCTTTAGCCAAATGACTTCAAAATGACATACGGACATCCTAATTCACTTCCGATTGCGCTCCTAACTCCAGAATCACCATACAAAGCTATTTCTAGACTCAGAATCCAAACAAACATCAATAATAACACTGAAATGCTTTCCAACCCAAATTTATGAAATTTCTTCAAAATTGCTAACTTCCACAATATACACTGAAACACTCCCGGGTTATCCAAAGCCCGATCCGGACATACGCCCAAGTCCGAAATCCTCATACGAACCTGCAGGAACCTTCAAATCCCGATTCAGAGGTCATTTACTCAAAATCCCAATCTTAGTCAATTTTATCCAACTTAAGAATTTTGAAATGAGAATTTTCTTTCCAATTAACTCTAAACTTCCCGAAGATCAATTCCGACCATGCCCACGAGTCATAATACCTGAAATGGATCTGCTCATAACTTTAAACCGCGGAACGACGTGTTGGAGCTCAAAATGACCGGTCGGGTCATTACAATTGGGTTGTATTTAAATGATTACGATTGCATTTATTGTTCCATCCAAATCTTGTTACATCGGTAAAAACTTAAAATACTTTCAGTTAATGTAGAATATTATCTACTTAGTGTTTTACTCTATTCGGGAGATTTTTAATTTATTTAGTGTTGGGCGTCATCACAGCCTAATACGAAATTGAGTCGTGATAACATGGTATCATAGCACTTGGTTCACGTAGGTCTCAAAAGTCATGGGCAGGTCTAATAGAGTCTTGTGGATCGGTGTGGAGAAGTCTGTACTTATCTTCGAGAGGCTATAGGATGTTAGAAAACTATTTTTTTTTCATCCACTATCGTGCAGTTGATGGTATACTAAGTTTTTTCCTTATATTCTTTCACAGATGGTGAGTACACGTACGACAGACATTCCAAACCCGAGAGAAGCTGCTTCCCCTAGTGCTAGAGGCCGGGAGAGGCACCGGCCCGAGGTAGGGGCAAGGGTGTCCCAGAGTTGCCCCAGTAGCACCGCTAGTGGATCCAGTGAAGGACCCTATTATTGAGCAGCAGGGCGAGCTGCCTTCCGCACAGCCAGTCCCGGTAGATTTCATGATAACACCAGACTTTCAGGAGGTCATGAGCCATATGATGCGGTTCATGGACACTATGACACATGCTGGTTTATTTCCAGCGGACCCAACCGCTTCTCAGGCGGGAGGGGGAGCACAGACCCCTACTACACAGGCTCCTAGGCACGCAACTGTAGTATATCAGACCCCGGGCACACTACCCGTGGCTGGAGCCCAGCTAGTAGAAGCAACTGCACCCGACCCTAGGCTAGCTGCGGCCAGTGAGCTGCAAAAGCTTTTGTACAGGTGGACTAGGTTTCATCCTCCGGTATTTGGGGGTGAACGACACGAGGTTCCTCAGGACATTATTGATAGGTGCAGGGACAGACTGCGCAATATGAGCATATTGGAGTCTCACGGGGTGGATTTCACTACCTTCCAGTTGGAGGGCATGGCCCGTAGATGGTGGAAGTCTTATCTTCTTGGCAGACCGGCCGATGCTCCTCCCATGACTTGGGACCAGTTTACATAGCTTTTCTTGGATATGTATATCCCACACTCTTAGAGGGAAGAGTTGCGAGATCAGTTTGAGCACCTCGAGCAGGGCCAGATGTCAGTGACTGATTATGAGGAAAGATTCTCTGAGTTGTATTGCCATGCACTGATGATACTTCCTATCGATGCAGAGAGAGTGCGGCGATTTGTTGAGGGGTTGCACCCCACTTTCCGGCTAGCATGGCCCGAGAGGTTGAGATAGGCACTGGTTATTAGCTAGTATAGAGATTGCTCGGTGGATTGATGCCTACCGCCAGAGGGGTAGAGAGTAGATGCAGCAGGACAAAAGGACCCATTTTTCTGGAGAGTTTAGAGGTGCCACGGTAAGGGGCAGAGGTTAGTTTGGGAGGGGACATTCTAGTAGGTCCACACATCCAGCACCACCAGCTCCTCGGGATGTTCCGACGTGACCATATTTCATTGCGATGCAGGGAGTTCATACCGCCCACAGCCATCCAGGGTCCTTCTAGTGGGGTATTCAAGTCATTAGGGTCAGACTTCGGGGCAACAGTCTATGGTACCGAAAGGTTGTTACGAGTGTGGAGATCCGAGTCACATGAAGAGATCCTGTCCTATGCTTTGGGGCAAGGCAATGCAGCATGGGTAACAACCCATGATTCCAGCTCCAGCAGTGGCACCTGTTGTCCGGCCACCTAGAGGCGGAGGACAGGTGGGCAGGGGCCATCCTAGAGGTAGAGGTCAGGCAGGCAGGGGCTAACCACGTGGTTCTCCAGCCAGATTCTATGCTTTTCCGGCCAGACCAATTGCGGTGGCCTCGGATGCCGTGCTCACAGGTATTATTTCTGATAGGGATGCTTTGGTATTATTTGACCCAGGGTCCACCTATTCATATGTGTCATCCCTGTTTGCTCATATCCTGGATATTCCTCGCGAGTCTTTGGGTACTCTTATTTATGTGTCCATACCTGTGGATGATTCTGTAGTTGTGGATCGGATCTATCGACCGTGCATGGTTACATTCCGTGGTTACGAGACTAGTGCGGATATTCTATTACTTGATATGACTGAATTTGCGGTCATCCTGGGCATGGATTGGTTATATCAATATCACGGCATCCTTGATTGTCATGCCAAGACTGTTACCTTTGCAATGCCAGAGTTGCCGAGTGTCATGACCCCAAATCCTAAACCGGCCGTGATGGCGCCTATCATGGAACTAGGCTAGCCAATAACAACATGTTCACAATTTCTTTCAAAATCCCAATCAAAATCCAAGCATTTCATAAATATACAGAGTTTACTAAATAAAGTAGGCCAATAAACAGTGCCACCAACCCCAAAACCCGGAGCCAACAAGTCATGAGCATCTAGAAGAATAAGCCAAAATATACTATCATAATACAAAACCTCCGAATGAAAGCTAGATAAAAAAAGAAGGGAAAAACAGAGATGATGCGGACGCTGAACAGCTACCTCTATATCCCGCAAATTCGGCTCCGCGCAGAATAAATGGCTAATACTCGATATCTGCACCTGAATCTGCACAAAGAGGTGCAAAGAGTAATGTGAGTACGCCAACTCCGTAGTAATGGAAATAAATCAAGTCTAAGCGGCAAGGATACACATAAACCCAATGCCATCAAATCACAATATACACACCCTTACTTTCCAATAGTATAACATAGATATATGAAATCATCATGCCTTTAAAACCAACTTCAGTGAAATCCTTTGAAGAATGTATATTTTCAACAACTTCAAACCGAAAGATTTAGTATGAAAATGAAATGCATCATATAGAGGCCCCTCGGGCAAAACATATTTCATAAGCTCAGAGTGAAAGTAGTAAAATCATAATCGGCCCCTCGGGTATGCCTCACAGTCACTCATAATCAGCCCCTCGGGCATACCTCACTATCACTCGTAATCAGTCCCTCAGCACCTCACAGTCACTCATGCCTCCCATCACTCGGCACTCGGCACTCGACACTCTATGCGCTCACTGGGGGTGTGTACAGACTCTGGAGGGGCTCTTTCAGCCCAAGCGCTAATATCACTCAGCACCTCACCATCACTCAGCACCTCACAATCAGGACCTCGGCCTCACTCAGCAGAACCACTCAAAAGGCCCATCGGCCAAATCAATATAACAAGGTACTCGACCCAAAACATTATTCTAAATATCAAAGTGGTGTAAATCAGGCTGAGTTTCAAAAATAGTATGCTGAGTGAAATCATCAATACATAGTGAGGAAAAACAGTAGTGAAACGCCCAAGGGGTCTAAACAGATCGGTATGAGGCCCCAAACACGGCTTATAGTCCAAATATTTCACAAATCTTTAGAACATAATTAAACATAAGGTTTTGAGTAAAATATGCAACTCATTAGTTGTCGTGGAGCTAGTCCAATCCAAAAATCAGTATGCGCCATAAACTCGTCATCCGACATGTGCACCTTTCTAAAATCAGTGAGAATTATGTAGTCCGGGGTTCCATACCCTCAGGACAAGATTTATAACCATTACTTACCTCAACCGGGCCACGACACTAGTCCGGTATGCTTTTGCCCCTCAAATTGGCTCATGATTGCTCCGAATCTAGCCAAAACCAGTTTAACATAATCAATATATAACCAAGGAACACAACCCAATCGAAAACTATCAAATTATATACTAATTTAAAAATTCGGCCAAACCCGAGCCCCGAGCCCACGTCTCGGAATTCATAACTTTTACATCACTAGAAACCTCGTCCTCCCACGATTCTACTCATACCAAAATCATCACAATCGAATCGCAATTGCCTACCCAAAACCTCAAAAGAAATTCCAATTCTCCACCCGTTCTTCCCAACCTTTTCCTACTTAAATCCTTAAATTTTCAAGCCTAATCCGAACAAAATAGCATAGAAACGATGTTAATAACCAGAGAAATTACCTCCGCTGAAGAATCACGAGTTTCCTTCTTCAAATTGCCTTCAAAGAACTACTCCCGCATGCAAAAATGGTGAAAATGAGAGAATTTTCACGGAGGCCCTTTTTATAATGTTTCTGCCAGCATTTCCGCACCTACGGACACTTAGTCGCACCTGCGGTCCCAGGTGCGCACCTGCGGAATCCCACTTAACAGACCAAATTCGCACCTGCGGCCAATCCTCTGCACCTGCGGCTTCGCAGGTGCGGCCAAAACATCGCACCTGTGACATCGCACCTGCGGCTACCCATTCGCAGGTGCGGCCAACACCAGAAATCACACCAGCAGCTATTTCTGCAAATTTTCCAAGTTCAAAACCTCGCTAACCATCCGAAATCAATCCCGAGCACCTCGGGGCCCCAACCAAATATACCAACACACCCCATAGCATTATTACAACTTAGTCCAGCCTTCGAAACACCAAAAATGACACGAAAACACCAAAATTACATCAAATTCAAGCCTATGAACTTTGAAACTTCCAAATTTCGCCAACTACGCCGAAACTAACCCAAACACCTCCGATTGACCTAAAATTTTGCAGACGTATCCAAAATGACATTACGAAACTGATCCAACTTCTGAAATTCAATTCCGCCCCGATATCCTATTTTCCATTGCCGACCGGAAATTGCCAAAAACTAACTTTCGCCAATTCAAGCCTAATTCTACACCGGACATCACAAAAATATTCTGAACACACTCCTACGTCCCAAATCACCTGATGAAGCTATCCGAGCCATAAAATCCGCATTCCGAAGTCATTTACCAACAAGTCAACTCTCAGTTGACTTTCTCATCGATTAGGCTACTTTATGAGACTAAATGCCTCAATTCTTACCATAACCACTCAGGACCCAAACCAACTGACCCAACACAACAAAAATAGGTTAGCAATATATAACAAATGCATAAATGGGGGAAGCGGGGTAAATCTCTCGGAACGACCGGTCGGGTCGTTACATCCTCCCTCTCTTAACTAACATTCATCCTCGAACGGATCTAGAAACATACCTGGCGTCTCGAATAAGTGAGGATATCTGTCCCGCATCTCCCGCTCGGTATCCCAGGTGGAATCTTCCACCATTTGCCGTCTCTACTGAACCTTCACTGAGACTATATCCTTAGACCTCAACATCATGATCTGTCGACCGAAAATAGCCACTGGCTCTACCTCATATTACATATCACCCTCGAGCTGAACCGTGCTGAAGTCCAAAAAACGGGAAGGGTCACCAACATACTTCCGGAGCATCGAAACATGGAATACTGGATGAATACTCGATAAACTGGGAGGCATAGGAAGCCTATAAGCCACCTCCCCAACCCTCTGAAGCACCTAAAATGACCTAATGAACTTGGGACTCAGCTTCCCCCTCTTCCCGAATCTCGTAACACCCTTCATGGGCGACACCTTCAGCAACACCTTATCCTCAAACATAAAAGATACAGCTCGGACCTTCCGGTCGGCATAACTCTTCTGCCTAGACTGCGTCGTGTGAAGCCGCTCCTGAATCAACCTCGCCTTACTCAAGTCATCCTGAACCAAGTCCGTGCGCAATAGCCTAGCCTCGCCCGGCTCAAACCAACCAACCGGAGATCTGCACCTCCTACCATATAGAGCCTCATATGGAGCCATCTGGATACTCGACTGATAGTTGTTATTATATGCAAACTCCGCTAGTGGCAGAAACTCGTACCATGAACCACCAAAGTCAATCATACAAGCACGCAACATATCCTCCAAAATTTGAATGGTACGCTCCGACTGCCCGTCGGTCTGAGGGTGAAACGTTGTGCTTAACTCAACCTCAGTACCCAACTCTCTCTGCACGACTCTCCAAAACTGAGATGTGAACTGAGTACCTTTGTCGGAAATGATAGAAACTGGAACCCCATGCAATCGGACACTCTCCCTGATATAAATCTCAGCTAACCTCTCCGAAGAATAAGTAGTACCAACAGGAATGAAGTGCGCGGACTTGGTCAGCCGATCCACTATAACCCATATATCATCAAACCTCCTCGAAGTTTGTGGGAGTCCAACTACGAAGTCCATGATGATCCGCTCCCACTGCCACTCCGGAATATCAAATCTCTGAAGCAATACACCAGGTCTCTGGTGCTCATACTTGACCTGCTGACAATTGAGACACCGAGCCACAAACTCCATAACATCCTTTTTCATTCTTCACCACCAATAATGTTGCCTCGAATCTTGATACATCTTCGCGGCACCCCGATGGATGAAATACCGCGAACTATGAGCCTCTGCTAGAATCAAATCTCGAAGCCCATCTACACTGGGCACGCAAATCTGGCCCTGCATCCTCATGACCCCGTCGTCACCAATAACCACATCCCCGGCATCACCGCGACGTACCCTGTCCTGAAGAACAAGCAAATGTGGATCATTATACTGGCGTGCTCTAATCTAATCGTAAAGAGAAGACCTGGAGGCTACATAAGCCAACACCCGCTGGGGCTCTGATAGATCCAATCTCACCAACCGACTTGCCAAGGCCTGAACATCAAGGGCTAATGGCCGCTCATCTACTGGAAGGTACGCTAGACTCCCCAAACTCTCTGCTCTGCGACTCAAGGCATCGGCCACTACATTGGCCTTCCCCGGATGATATAAGATAGTGAGGTCATAATCCTTGAGGAGCTCTAACAATCTCCTCTGACGCAAATTCAAGTCCTTCTGCCTCAGCAGATACTTGAAACTACGATGATCAGTGAAGATCTCACACTGCACTCCATACAAATAATGCCGCCAAATCTTCAAGGCATGAACAATGGCAGCTAACTCAAGATCGTGCACTGGATAATTCTTCTCGTGCACCTTCAACTGTCTGGACGCATAGGCAATCACCCTACTGTCCTGCATCGATAACGCTCCCAAGCCAACTCTAGAAGCATCACAATAAATTGTGATCTATGCGCTCACGAGGGTGTGTACAGAATCTGGAGGGGCTACTTCAGCCCAAGCGCTAATATCACTCAACACCTCACCATCACTCAACACCTCCAATCAGGCCCTCGGCCTCACTCAGCAGAACCACTCAAAAGGCCGCTCGGGCAAATCAATATAACAGGGTACTCGACCCAAAACATCATTCTAAATATCAAAGTGGTGTAAATCAGGCTGAGTTTCGAAAACAGTATGCACAATGCAGCTAAGTGAAATCATCAATACATAGTGAGGAAAAACAGTAGTGAAAATCCCCCAAGGGGTCTAAATAATTCGGCACGAGGCCCCAAACACGACTTATAGCCCAAATATTTCACAAATCTTTAGAACATAATTTAACATAAGGTTTTGAGTAAAATATGCAACTCATTAGTTGCCGCGGAGAGGACCTAGTCCAATCAAAAAATCAGTATGTGCCACATACTCATCATCCGACATGTGCGCCTTTCTAAAATCAGTGAGAATTATGTAGTCCGGGGTTCCATACCCTCAGGACAAGATTTATAACCATTACTTACCTCTACCGGGTCACGACACTTGTCCACTATGCTTTTGCCCATAAAATTGGCTCACGATTTCTCCGAATCTAGCCAAAACCAGTTTAACATCATCAATATATAACCAAGGAACACAACCCAATCAAAAACTGTCAAATTATACAAGAATTTCGATATTCGGCAAAACCTGAGCCTCGAGCCCACGTCTCGAAATTCGATAACTTTTACATCACTAGAAACCCCGTCCTCCCATGGTTCTACTCATACCAAAATCATCACAATCGGATCACAATTGCCTACCCAAAACCTCAAAAGTAATTCAAATTCTCCACCCCTTCTTCCCAACCTTTTCCTACTTAAATCCTTAAATTTTCAAGCCTAATCCAAACAAAATAGCATAGAAACGATGTTAATAACCAGAGAACTTACCTCCACTAAAGAATCACGAAATCCTTTCTTCAAATTTCCTTCAAAGAACTCCTCCCGTATGCAAAAATGGTGAAAATGAGAGATTTTTCACTATTTTCCCTTTTTATACTGTTTCTGCCAGCATTTTCGCACCTGTGGACACTTAGTCGCACCTGCGGTCCCAGGTGCGCACCTGCGAAATCCCACTTAACGGACATTATTCGCACCTGTGGACAATCCTCCGCACCTGCAACTTGGCAGGTGCGGCAAAAACTTCGCACCTACGACATCGCATCTGCGGCTACCCATATGCAGGTGAAACACAAGAAATCACACCAGCAGCTATTTCTGCAAATTTTCCAAGTAACCCTGCTAACCATCCGAAATCTATCCTGAGCCCCTCGGGGCCCCAACCAAACATACCAATACACCCCATAGCATTATTTCAACTTAGTCGAGCCTTTGAAACACCAAAAACGACAAGAAAACTCCAAAATTACATCAAATTCAAGCCTATGAACTTTGAAACTTCAAAATTTCGCTAACTACGCCGAAACCAACCAAAACCCCTCCAATTGACCTGAAATTTTGTAGACATATCCAAAATAACATTATGAACCTACTCTAACTTCCGAAATTCCATTCCGACCCCGATAGCCTATTTTCCACTACCGACCAGAAATCGCCAAAAACTAACTTTCGCCAATTCAAGCCTAATTCTACACCGGACATCACAAAAATATTCTGAACACACTCCTAAGTTCCAAATCACCTGATGAAGCTATTCGAGCCATAAAATCCGCATTCCGAGGTTGTTTACCAACAAGTCAACTCTTAGTTGACTTTCTCAACTATTAGGCTACTTTAAGAGACTAAATGCCTCAATTCTTATCATAACCACTCCGGACCAAAACCAACTGAAACACAACAAAAATAGGCTAGCAATATATAACAAATGCAGAAATGGGGAAACGGGGTAAATCTCTCGGAACGACCGGTCGGGTCGTTACACCGAGGTTGTGTGGAAGGGCTTGTCTGTCAGTACATCCAGTCGGGTTATCTCATTTCTGAAGGCTCGACATATGGTCGAGAAGGGTTGTCTGGCTTATCTAGTCTACGTTTGGGACACTACCGCAGAGTCCCCAACGTTTGATTCGGTACCAGTAGTCTGGGAGTTCGCCGATGTGTTTCCTTCTAATCTTCCAGTCATGCCGCGAGATCGTGATGTGATTTCTGCATTGACTTGGCTCAGGGTACCCAAACTATATCTATTCCACCGTACCGTATGGCTCCGAAAGAATTGGAGGAGTTGAAGGAGAAGCTTGAAGAGTTGCTACCAAAGGGGGTTGTCAGACCACGTGTGTCACCTTGGGGTGCACTAGTATTGTTTCTGAAGAAGAAGGATGGGACTTGCGGATGTGCATTGATTACCACCAGCTGAACGAAGTTACTATTAAGAACAAGTACACATTGTTGCGTATCAATAATTTGTTTGACCAGTTGCAGGGCGCTAGGTTGTTTTCTAAGATTGACTTGAGATCGAGGTATCATCAGCTGAAGATTCAGGACTCAGATGTTCTGAAGACTGCCTTCCATACTAGATATGGTCATTACGAGTTTCTAGCTATGTCTTTTGGCTTGACTAATGCCCCAGTGACATTCATGGACTTGATGAACAGGGTTTTAAGGCCTTATATTGATTCCTTTGTTATCGTCTTCATTGATGACATCTGATTTACTCACGCAACCTGGGGGAGCATGAGCAACACTTGAGAGTACTGCATCATACCTTGCGGGGAACAGAAGTTGTATGCTAAGTTCTCCAAGTGTGAGTTTTGGTTAGATTATGTGGCATTCTTGGGAGATGTTTTATCAGGCGAGGGTATCAAAGTGGATCCCAAGAAGATTGAGGCAGTCCAGAGTTGGCCACGTCCTACTTCGACGACCGAGATCAGGAGTTTCTTGGGGTTAGCAGGGTATTACCGCCGGTATGTGGAGGGTTTTTGCATCCATTGTAGCACCTTTAATTAGATTGACCCAGAAGGGTGCTCTGTTCCGATGGTCCAATGAGTGTGAGACGAAGGGTTTTTGCATCAATTGCAGCATCCATTGCAGAACCTTTGTCTAGATTGACCCAGAAGGGTGCTCCGAACTAGTTCTAGTGTTGCCTTTCGGTTCGGGAATGTATACACTCTATTGCGACACTTCACGCATTGGCTTGGGATGTGTATTGATGCAGGAGGGGCGGGTTATTGCGTATTCTTCACGTCAGCTGAAGCCCTATGAGAATAACTACCATGTGCACGATTTAGAGTTGGCCGCGATTGTTCATGCTCTTAAGATTTGGAGGCATTACTGATTTGGGGTGTCTTGTGAGGTTTATACCGACCACCGCAGTTTGCAGCAGTTGTTCAAGAAAAGGGATCTCAATTTGAGGCAGCGCAAATGGCTTGAGTTTCTAAAGGAATATGACATCACTATTCTTTATCATCCGGGCAAGGAGAATGCAATCACGGATGCCTTGAGTAGGAAGGCAGAGAGTATGGGTAGTTTGGCATTTATATCAGTTGAGGAGAGGCCACTAGCTTTGGACGTTCATTGCATGTGTTGTTGCTCAGTCTTCATTATTGGGGCAGATCAAGCCCCGACAGTTTGAT
The DNA here is from genome assembly GCA_005239505.1 of Nicotiana paniculata. Taxonomy (NCBI): domain Eukaryota; kingdom Viridiplantae; phylum Streptophyta; class Magnoliopsida; order Solanales; family Solanaceae; genus Nicotiana; species Nicotiana paniculata. The sequence continues at coordinate 34,259 of ML343627.1, read as the reverse complement.
GATCCGTACTTGGAAGTTCATAAAGAAACGGTACTATAGGGTGGTGCCAAATAGATCTCTATTGGCGAGGATGGTGTCTTGCAGCTCCAGGGTCGTATATGTGCTCCTAATGTCGATGGCTTGAGGGAGAGGATTCTAAGGAGGCACATAATTCTCGGTATTCTATTCATCCAGGTGCAACGAAGATGTATCGGGATCTGAGACAGCACTATTGGTGGCGGCGGATGAAGAAGGACATAGTTGAGTATGTTGCTAGGTGCCTAAATTGCCAGCAAGTTAAGTATGAGCACCAGAGGCCAGGGGGCCTACTCCAGCAGATGACTATACCCGAGTGGAAGTGGGAGAGGATCACTATGGACTTCGTTGTTGGATTGCCTTGAACCTTGCGGAAGTTCGATGCAGTTTGGTTTATTGTTGACAGGTTGACCAAGTCGACACACTTCATCACTAAGGGCATGTGTGATTGACTTTGGGGGACTGTGGGATCAGTTCTTTCCATTAGCCAAGTTCGCTTACAACAACAATTATCAGTCCAGCATAGAGATGGCTCCATTTGAGGCTTTTATGGTCAGTAGTGTCGTTCTCCCATTGGATGGTTTGAGCCTAGCGAGGCTAAGTTATATGGTACAAATTTGGTGAAGGATACCTTGGAAAAGGTAAAGTTGATTCAGGAGTGGCTCTGCGTGGCACAGTCCAGACAGAAGAGTTACGTGAATCAGAAGGCGTGTGATGTATCATTTATGGTCGGCGAGAAGGATCTCTTAAAAGTCTCACCAATGAAGAGCATTATGAGATTCTAAAAGAAGCGCAAGTTGAGCCCAAGGTTTATAGGCCCATTTGAGGTATTGAGGAGGGTTGGCGAGATCGGTTATGAGCTTGCTTTACCTCCCAGCTTATCAGAGGTTCATCCAGTCTTTCATGTGTCTACGCTCCGGCAATATCAAGTCAGTCTATCTTATGTATTAGACTTCAGTACTATTCAGCTAGACGAGAGTCTGTGCTACGAGGAAGAGCCAGTTGCTATTGTAGAGAAACAGGATCGCCAATTGAGGTCCAAGAGGATTTCCGCAGTGAAAGTCCAGAGGAGGGGCCAACCATTCGAGGAGTCGACTTAGGAGTCCGAGGAGGACATGTGGAGTAGATATCCACACTTATTGAGCACTTCATGTATGATTCTAGACACGTTCGAGGACGAACGTTTGTTTAAGAGCTGGAGAATGTAGCGACCCAACCGGTCGTTTTCTTTCTAGAACCCCGTACCCCTAAATAAGACTTCTCATACTTGATTTTACTGATTTTGTGACTTGAGGGGATGGTTGGTTCGGGATTTGGGAGAGTTTGGAGTGAAATCGAAACACTTGGTTCCTTAAGGTTAGCCTAAAAGGCCAAGTTTGACTTCGGTCAACGTTTTGAGTAAAGGACCTTGGAATCTTGATTTGACGGTTCCAATAGGTTTTGGATGACCCGTGAGCATTTCGGCGCCTAATAGTGAAAGTCGGTTCTTGAAGGTTTTAGAAGTTCTTTAAATTTGGTTTGGAATGATTTTTGGTGATATCGAGGTCCAAACGGAATTTCGAGATCGGGAATAGTTCTGTAATGTCATTTAAGACTTACACGCAAAATTCAGTATCATTCCGAGTAGTTTAAGTACGTTTCGGCGCATTGGAAGTGAAATGAAGAATTTGAAGTTCTTAAGTTGGATTTATTAGTTTTGGGTTGCGATTCTTAGTTTTAATGTTGTTTCGGTTCCGAGAGTTCGAGAGAGTGTGTCTTACGATACCAAACTTGTTGGTATGTTTGGACGGGGCCTTGGGGGCCCCTGATACCATTCGGACACTGCGCAAGTTGAGTTTGAAGCTCAAAAGAGCTGCTGGTGCACTAGTTCTGGTGTGGTCGCACCTGCAGTTGGGCAGCCGCAGGTGCGAGCTACGAGCCACAGAAGCAGAGGAGGACGGTCAGCCCAGGCACTGCAGGTGCAGATGTTTAGACGCACGTGCACGACCGCATGTGCGAGGACAGTGGTCGCAGGTGCAGGCTTGTGCACAGAGGCGCTCCCTTGAGCCCACAGATGTGGAGCTTGTCCAATAGGGGAAGATGCACACCTGTATTGGATTTTCCACAGGTGCGGGACTGCAAGTGCGGCCCACTCCACGCAGGTGCAAAATTGCTGGAGGCAGTGCAATCATTTTATACGGGACTTGGGGAATTTTTTCATTCATTTTCTTCCACCCTTGGGCGATTTTTGAGAGATTTAAAAGAGGGGATTTCGACCTAGCTTTTTTAGGTAAGTAATCTCTACGTTATGTGAGTGTAATACATAGAATTTGGGTAGATTCTAACATGAAAATTAGTAGAAATCATGGGTTTAGAGGAAAACCTTGGTTTTGATAAAAATGGAGTTTTGCCATGAAAGTGGTTATGGAACTTAGTGAAAATTATATATTTATGTTCCTTAGGTTGTGGGTAACAATTTTTTTTCAAATATTTCCGGAATCTGGGCACGTGGGACCGTGGATTAATTTTTAGAATCTTCCAAATTGAGTTGGGGAATTCTTAATAGTTGGAATATGAACTTTTAAGCCTATATTGATTAGTCTTTACACTATTTGGATAGTTTTAAATTGTTTGGCACCGAATTGATGGTTTGGGGCATAAGCTTGGATCAGAAAGTAGGCCTTGAAGAGAGGTAAGTCTCTTTTCTAACCTTGTAAGAGGAAAATTTCCCCATAGATGAATTTAATTAATATGTGATTATTTGTGGGGGACTACGTATGCACTAGGTGACGAGAGTCCGTACGTAGCTATTAACTATGCCTATGTCCGGATAGTTATAGGCCTACATCATACCTTGTTGATATGGTTACCGACTTATGTTTATTGTCTGCCTTGAGAATTAGTGGTATTGAGTTAACTATTTGCTAAACATTTTGGAAGGAGTTGAAATTGTTATGTAAATTGGGATCATAAATTGTTTCATTTGAAATCTGTATTTTCGAAAGAACGGAAGGGTACTATAATAACTTAGAAATGTATATGCAACCGCGTCGCATGTATAATTCGTGATCGGGGTAATTCTTTAAATTTATGTTTGACCGCGTTGCATGAATGATTCGTGAGCGGGGTAATTCTTTAAATTATGTTTGACCGCATCGCAGGAATGATTCGCGAGCGGGGTAATAGACGCATCTATGGTTCGCGTCGTTCGACCCTCGGCACTGCACAATTTACATTTATGTTGGATCGGTTTGAACGTCCTCGGTGGAATTTATGTGTAATATTATAACTGAAAGCCCTTTTATAATCGTATAAATTTACTGTTTTAGAGATCATTTGCTAAAAGAAAATGAAGGAAGTGTTTTAGTCTCTTAAAAATGATGGAAGAATTGTTCTGTTATTTCTTGTTATGAGATTGTTGTAGTTCTGTATATCGTGTTTATTTAGAACCATACATTATTGGGTACATATTTTTATGTACTTATGCTACGTTTTGTACAGGATTTGAGGCGGGTGCATCTAGTCACCTGTCCGGCGCATAGATTGATTTTCTAGTTCGAGACTACGGGTGAGCTGCCATTTTGAGCCATTCTGCAGCAGCGGGAGTCTTTCCTATGTTTTATTTTTTTCTATCTATTTCCTTTCAGACAGTAGGCTAGCATTGGTTTTGCATATTCTACTAGATTTCTCATATACTTGTGACACCAGGTCATGGCACCCACATACTGGTAGACTTTTGATTGTTGGGTTGTATTTAAATGATTACGGTTGCATTTATTGTTCCGTCCAAATCTTGTTACATCGGTGAAAATTTAAAATACTTTCAGTTAATGTAGAATATTATCTACTTAGTGTTTTACTCTATATGTGAGATTTTTAATTTATTTAGTGTTGTGCCCAGCAATGGTGTTGGGCACCATCACGGCATAAATAAACAAATAGGGATATCTGGATTAAAATTTGCACAAACATTTCTTGAAATCTAAAAGGGATACTCCAACAAAATAATTAATATGTAATTGAACTGAAAGATGCTAAAGATCGATTTCATTGAAATAAAATCGACACATGATACCCATTAACTCTCTAAATACAATTATACATCATAATATTCGCTGATAATTATAGCAATCACTCTCAGACACTTCACTTATGGTTTGATTATTTGAATTATCTTTCGTAGCTCAATTTCTGTATGTATGTTATTTATTTTAACATAATCAAAAATAAAGTTTCAATACTAAAATTAATATTCCATAATATCACTAATGTAATCTATCAAACGAATATGAAATAAGTAATTTAGAACAAATATCATAATGTAAGAAGACTGACGGAAATAGGAGAACTCAACCTTTTCAAATATTATATCACATCTTTTATGATCACTTTAAATTTTTATTATGAATAAACGCAAGAAACAAAAAAAAATTTGAATTATATGTTGTGCAAATTACACTTAATTTCCTATTATTGAGAGTTACTCGTGGCAAAGAATGTAAGGAAATTAAAAAGAAATTCCACTGGTGTACGATTATAATTTTTGAATAGTTTAAGAGATCTCCCTCCAGGTTTCGCCTTATGACACTGAATTCCTTTATTATAAAAGAATGCATACAATATTGGTTTACAAAAATAACCTTATAATATTAAGCATAATAACTCATAATAAAAAGACATTACCGAAATTCTAAAACTACACGTTATGAATCCTACGTGATTGATTACCTTTAGGAATCTTGTTAGTATAATTACTTTCGGGCTGTCTAATTCATATAAAATTGAACAAGTAAATATCGTCAGTCATGTAATCTTATTACTTTTAAGATATACTTATTACAAATTCCTATTACTAATTTAATTTGAAAACATATTATAATGTTCTATTATGAATTTAATTTGAGAATGTATTATATTGTCAAAATCCATTTAGAAAAAAGAGATTCTATATTATTATAAAAGCATAAATACAGTATTAATATACCAAAATAGCCCTAAAATATTAAACAGAAGAACTCATAGGGAAAGGACATAACTGCAATTACCTATTTTTGGACTACAATACCCTCAATGCCAATTTTTAATATTTAGGTCTAGAGATATATTGGATATTAATGAACCGCTTGGTGGAAATCAATGGTTTGAGAGGTAATTTATGTGAATTACTACCAGTAGTTCTAAAATCGACAAAAATAGAGACTATAAAGCACAAGGACAAACATGCTAAATATTGGACTATATTTATCGCAATATGTTTTCTTGCACGAACAACTCTATGTTGCACTTTCAAGAGGGATATCAAGATTGACAATAAGAGTTTTGGTTAAGGCAGAGCAACCAAAGCATTAGGAGGAAACATACACAAAATAATATTGTCCACAAAGAAGTATTCTTTAAATTCCATCACATTAAATCCTTTTTTTTTTGGTTTAAATCATATTAAATACTTTTAAACTATAATATGTAATTATCTAACTAACATGACAAATTTGATCATTTGTGTAAGTTTTGATGATGTCCTTTTATTTTAAATTTATGTATTATGCTAATGTAGTATATTTTTTGCCATTTACTGATTGTTGTATAATTAATACATAAAATTTCTTTCATTAGTAAAATTTTATTATTACTTCATATAAATAAATATTTAAATCATCACTTGCCATTATTAATACCCAACGCGCATTCATACATTGTTGTCTAATAAAATTCATGATTTCGGAAAATAATAAAGTTCATAATTAAGTTGGTAGTTCGTTGTTGCTTGCCTGACAGTGGCATTAGGCGCCATCACGGCCGATAGTGGATTTTGGATCGTGACAGCTTGGTATCTGAGCGTTATGTTCACTTAGGTCTCACGAGTCATAGGCCAGTCTAGTAGATTTTTGCTGATCAATACATAGACGTTTGTACTTATCTTCTAGAGGCTACAGGGGTGTTAGGAGCACTTCCCTTCTTGATCCTCATCGTGCAATTTGATTCTATTAAAGCTTATGCCTTTATGTCCTTCCTACTCAATATCATGCAACGTGGGGAGCTTGTTATCTATTGGGCATCCATGAGTTGCAGTGGTAATGCAGACGTGGTGCAGGATGTTTTTCCCTGCATATTCGAACAAACTATTATCATCGCCTTGCAAAAGGATGTTATGTCGTTTCAGCTATGTATATATATTTCATAGGGCTTCGAGGCTATGCAAGATTATTATGATGTTCATTTGTTTTTATCACACAGTGTTGGTGTGATAGTAGGGTGCTTATTTATGGATCGCGGTAGTGAATGACTCGCAAGGAGGATTTCTCAGTTCATGGGTTAGAGGTTAGGAATTTAATTCCAACAAAGGAAAGGCAATCGATCTATGGTAGTTCAGGCTTTGGTTGATGGAGTAACGAGACTTGATATTTTCAAGCATGGTGGAATTCTCAATTGTGATGTGGTGTCGTCGTCCTTATTGAACGCATTAAGGCTCACCGGTGTTATTATCTTCTTGATTTGCCTTCGAGTCAGGGTTTTAAGAAATGGTACCTGAGGAGCGGTTGTCAGAAATAGCAGGGTGTGGTAGTTTTAGAATTGAATCGGTGTTTCAAAGGCTGATGGCTAGAGAAATATAATCTTCCAGGAGGCTTACAGTTGGTAGTAATTTATCAGTTCAGGTGCTACCAAGATGGATTTTTATTTGAGACAACAATAGGTCAGCGAAAGATGAGATAGTACATGGTGGGAGGTTTCACGCGGTGGTGGAATTGCTATCAGGTCAAGTATGAAAAGCAGGGGTCAAGAAGTTGCTTAAAAGAGGTGGTTTTACCAAAGTGGGAGTGGCAGAGTAGCATATGAATTTGTGGTAGGAAAGCCATATGTCTTGAGAAAGGTTTAGAGCGATTTGGGAATCACGGTGGACGGTGACTAGGTCTACGAATTTTATTTGGGAAGGAGGCTACTGCACGAAGGAAGATTGAATATGGTAAAGATGAGTTTGCTTAAAAGGAAGAGAGCTGTGAAAACTTGATAATCATTTTGGATGCAGCATGACTTTGAGTTTGGAACGTATTGTCAAACTTTCAGTTGATGTCAATGGGGAATGAACAGACTCTTACAGCTGGTGGACGAGCACAGGCTCTGGAGGATTTACTGATTTTGTGGTAGTTGTACCAGTTTAGCGTCGTTGGAAGATGTCGGTATGGAATTCAACAAGTGGGTTATATATTGTGAACAAATTAGCGGTTGCGTGAGATTGATGAAGTTTCTACGAAGAGCTCTACTTACTACCCAGCGGAAGGTCGAATAGACAGTTGTGGATAATAATTCGGGATGTTTATGAAAGGTTTAACAAGATATTTTGAGAAATTTGACAGGTTAATGGTGCGAGGTCATGGTGATTGAGAAGGAGGAATCTTTGTGGTTCTAGATTTGTGTGTTTGTAACTTAAAGCTAAGTGGTGGAGCCCACCGTGTACAAAGGGATTGCGTGGTTGTCTGCTTGTGCAATTTCTAGTTAGCGGTGCATTGATGGATTATTTATGACTAAGAAAAAGAACACATCAAGGGTAATTCGAGCAAAGGACTTAATGAAGTTGTGCTATATTTTGCCTTATCGATTCGTGCGCTGGTTTTGGGAAGACTCGGAGTTTATGTTTCTTGTGGATGTGATGTACGAGGAAAATAATTTATCTGGTCGCTTCTTTGAGAGGGTGTTCATGTGCTAGCAGAGCGTTGGAGTTTGGTTATATTCGGGACCAGGTCAGAGTGGGTGACTCTCAACAACAGTCCTAGTGGGTTCAAGAATTTAAGGTTCAGTGTCTAAGGATTATGGGGTTAGTTATGTGATTGAAGACCGGGATTTTGTAGTAGAGTGGGAGGAATACTTGGGGAACTTTCTACGATTATCATCGAATATGCGGGGAAATTTTAGAGAATTGGGAGAAACTAGTTTGGATTCGTAAAATATCTTTCACAACAGGCCAGTTGGAGATGCTATTATGCGCATTAGGAGAGTATGAGATGGTTTATGGGTATTGAGACGATGTGGTCTCGTGATTCGGGTCACTCGGGATGAGTGTTGATTGAGTTTGTTATGTTTTTGAATGGAATTACTATTATTTCTTAGGCAAGCCAAGAGTAAATTGGAAAAAGTTGGGTCGGTTAGTAATGATTTGAACCAGAGCGATTGTGGCAATGATCAGTTCCTTCAACGTGTTAAGTTATACAGGTGATTTGTGGTTGTACGTGTGGGTTTGACATCCACCATAATTTGATTTATGTGGAGGTACTTGATTATAATGGCATGTTATGTGTAGATGAATTCCGGGAGAGTTATGGTGGTTTAGACTACAACTTGAGGTTTGTATTTTCTGTAGTTATGGGAATTCGGCTGCGTGTTGCCATCGTTCCTCTGAAATGTGTTACGTGAAAGGGGTTCTAGATGATGAAGTGTTTATCCTATTGGTGGTTCACGCTTTATGATGAAATTTGTGTACTCCCGCGTAGCGGCATGATAGGTCCAGTGAGCATCATGAGAATTAAAAGTTAAGGATCAAGGTTGTGGTTTGGTGTTGACAAAAATGTCACGAGCTCATATGAGCAAGAAAGAATTCAGATGTTTAGAGTAAGATGGTATTTTCGTTAGTGTCACATGAGAACGGTGTCATGTGTAAGAGGCTTTGTGTACTGATTTCAGGATTCTTGAATTGCTTTATAGCATTAGTATTATTGGTGGTATGGAGGTACAGACCCTGGTACCTGGTGCGGAAGGTCATGGGAGAGTATCCCACTGGGAAATTTGTATAAGTTTGACATGTTAAGTCACTTGATTTTTAAGGATTGAAACCAAGTATAGAGACTTGGTACTATTGATAGTCTGAGAGTTTATGCCTGAAAGAAGCTCTAGTCATTTGGTTATGGACTGTGGGAATTTGGTTCAGAGTGGATGGCTGCTCGTGCGTGCCATGAATAGGGCCACTGTGGATCTTTGGAAGGTTGTTGGCTGAGTATGGAATGATCAAAATCGGCATGAGGTCTGTTGTTAGGTCTAATGTAAATGTGTGCTCTACATCAGGTCGGATGTGTTCATTCAGCATAGCGTTGCTTATGGAGGAGTCTTGGGGTGTTGGATGTTATTCCCGTTGTCAGCTATTCCATGTAATACTCTATTGTGCCATGTGGGTTGTGAAACAACTTGATTATTCGGACTTGTGTTGTGATCATGCGTTGCTTGTGGTGTTATATGACTATGATAGTCCTTGAGATGCAGGTCGTTTGTTGCACCTTAGTCGAGCTTGGGTTTTTGTGGCGTATGGCTCTGTCTGTCTCCCCAGGAGTTGTATTATGCACTTGGCGTGCTTGTGGTCGATATTCGGGCATTTCGTAAGTATATGAATTTCGGCTTGATGTGTGTTTTCTTCTTGATTGTTATGTGCGAATTGGGTTGCACGTCGTCACGGGTATATTGTTTGAATCAGGAGCACGCCGCCATGGGCATGTTGAGTGTACCGGGTTTCACGCCACAATGTTGTCATGTTTGGATCAGTTTTCACGCCGCAACAGTGTCATATTGGATCAGGTTGCACGCCGATTAGTGAGATGTTGAGCATAGTTCCTTACACTTATTTTGTGTGCCTTGTTTTTCATCCCTAAGGTAGGTTCATAGTATCTATTCGGTCATTTTATTCGTTGCGTGGATTGGGTAATTCCCTATCAGAGTTTGTTCTTCCTTATGAGTTATATTCAAGTGGTAGCTTGTTGGCGCTTTGATGGCGCGACATAAGATCTTAGACGGTGTTTGAGGTGGCTTATTTCCCGAGCAACTTGTCTGGGTGAGACGATATTATTGGACATGATATCAGTGCGATCAGAGTTATGTAGGGTATATTAAAGAGCAAGTATCATATTTAGTTCAGAATGAGGTAATCGTTCTTGTCAGAAGGAGAGACTTCATGATTTGTTGATTCGGCAAGTGGTTAGACACACCCCTTCCTTCGTGGTAGTATTGCGATAGTTGGAACATGGCTTATATGTGTTATGAGGTGTATTATAGGCACCAGATTCGTGGAATTTGCAGCTATTGTGGTCGGAGGATGTTATTATGGTCAAGCGACTTATGTGGTGCATGGTGTGATTTCATTAGAGGAGCATGGTCATTTTGGGTACAATGTTTGGTGATTGATGCGGTGTTCGTATGTTAGAGTCGAGTCTTGTGGAAAATTCAAAATGTTGGAATTTGGTTCTAAAGCTTGTTAGTTAAGGTTATAGGGAGGATCTTCAGTCTGGCTCGAGTTGACATGCAAAACTAGGTTATGGTGGCACGGGTAGGTGCACAAGGTGTTAAACAATGAGTTTAGACAACTCCGAAGCAGTTCTTGGTATGTTTGAGGAAAAACAGATGTTTAATTGGGGGAAAATATAATGGCCCGACCGATCGTTTTTATCTGTAGCACATCGTTCGGCGGTATGAGGCCTTGAGCAGCTTCACTTCATGTGTTACGACTTGTACGTGTAGTCGGAATTGGATTTCAAAAAATTCGGAGTTGATTCGGAAGGAAAATTCTAGTTTCGGAAGCGTTAAGTTTAAGAATTGACTAAGGTTTGACTTTTATGTAAACGAACTCAAAAAAGAGATTTTAAGGTTCCGATAGGTTTTTATGATGATTTCGTACTTGGGCGTATATTCGGGTTGAGTATCGGGTGGTCCGGAAGCATTTCGACGCTTATTGTGGAAAGTTAGCATTTTTAATGTTCAAGAATTTCTTAAGTTTGGTTTAAGGTGGACTTTGGTGTTATCAATGCCCGTTTGGGGTTCCGAGCCTTGAAATAGGTTCGTATCAGGATTTGTAACTTGTATGCAAAATTTGAAGTCATTTCGGATTGATTTGATACGTTTTGGCACAAATTATAGAAGTTGGAAGATTTGTAAACTCATAATTTGATTCGAGGCGCGATTCGTAATTTTCATGTTGTTCGTCGTGCTTTGAAGCCTCGACTAAGTTCGTATTGTATTTTAGGACGTATTGGTATATTTGGTTGAGGTCCAACGGGCCCCGGGTAGATTCCTAGTGGTTAACTGATTGTTTTGAATTTTTTGTAAAAGCTGGTTTTTGGCAGCCACTAGTGTCATTGCATCTGCAATGAAGTCGATCGAAGATGCGCAATCGCATAAGCAAAGCAACATTCGCATAAGAAAAATTTGGAAGGACTGGCTGTGGTCGCAGGTGTGAAGCATTTCCCGCACCTGCGTGATCGTCGATGCGGCCTTTGGCAATGCAAAAGCGACTGGGAAGGGACAAGGCATGGATCGCAAAAGAGAAAATCTTCAGCGCAGGAGTGGTTGGCTTCGCAGATGCCGAAATGAGACTCGCACCTGCGATGGCGCAAAAGTGGAATTATTTCCCCAGATGTGAGAGTGCACCTGGGCAGTGGGCTTGACAGAAGCGACGTCGCAAATGCGCCAATCTGTCCGCGGAAGCAAAACTGGGCAGATTATCAAGGGGTCGAACTTAGTCATTTTCCTCATTTCGTTTTGGATTTTTGGAGCGCGATTTTGGAAGAGTTCCTCACGACTTCGACTTGTGTAAGGGATCTATATCCGAAAGTGATTATATCTAATAAATCCATGGTCATATTCATCATTTATTTTCGAATTTAATTGAAGAAATTGAGAAAACAATTGTGAAATCTTCCGAAAGTGTAAATTGGAGATTTGGAGAGCGATTCGTAGTCGGAATTTGATAATTTTGATAGGCTTGAACTCATATCGAAATAGGTGTTTAGATTTCATTAATTTTCGTCGGGTTTCGAGACGTGGGCCAGAGGGTTGACTTTGTTGTCTTTTCGAACGTAGTTGAGAATTATTAAAAAAAATTTAAATTATATGCGTTGGAGTATCTTTTTATTGTTTTGCACATTGTTTGACTAGTTTCGGATCGTTTAACTTTGTATTGAAGAGTTAGTGCGTCAATGGAGCTGGTTATGGAACTTCAAAGCGAGGTAAGTCTCCTTTCTAACCTTGTGAGAGGGAAACTACTACCTAGGTGATGTAATTGTTATGTGTTACTAGTTGTGGGTGTTACGTACACACGAGGTGATGAGAGTCCGTACACAGCTAAAGCATATTTATGTCTGGGTAGACTTAGGACTTTATCATGTAATATTTGAATTAATTGAACTCATTCTGCTTGCTTAATTAATTGAGTTATAATTGAACTTGATTTAGAAATATATATGTATTAGGTCGAGCCCCATCCCCTTGCGTTGTTGGCAAGTGATTTTAGGAACGGTAAAAGGTATATTCACTTTGTGCTCACGTACTGTGTTCTATGCACGTGTCTCATAATTCGATAATTTTCTTCCTTTTCTTGTGGAGCAGGATGAACACCTCGGCAGTATAATAGATGCATTTATGGTTCGTGAGGCTCCACCCTCGATAGTGTACACATTATTCTGGATCGGGCTGAACGACGTCGGCATTTTATATGATATTTGTTATCAGCTTTATACTAGAATAGGATACATCTAAGTTGTACAGGTAGAATACAAGACTGAGAAATTCATATTTTGAAAGAAATAATTGGAAGATTATGTAACTTACAGATTTATCCCATTATTGTTGTGTGCTTCATATCTACGTATACTTACTGGGTATACGTTAATTTACATACTCATGCTACACTTCTGCACGAAATGTGCAGGATTTGACAAGTTCAATTGGTGGTTATCTTGGCGCGTAGGCACAAATGTTGAGGAGACTTTATGGCGAGCTGCATTCCAAGCTGCACTTCGCAGTCCACAGAGTCTCCATCATACCATTTACTCTATCATGTCTTATTTACGTTCCAGACATATGTTATATTATTATTGTACTCCTTAGTAAATGCTCGTGCACTTGTGACACCGGATTTTGGCATATTCTGTAAATTCTTAGTGGGTTTGCCTAGAAATTACACACTTTTATTATTTATTCTATTTAAACCGTAAGTTTCCATGATCTTAATGCATTGATTTTCTTATCTAATAAAATTCAAGATTTCGAAAAATAATAAAAGTTCATAATTAAGTTGGTAGTTCACCGTTGGCTTGCCTGACGGCGGCTTTAGGCACCATCATGACCTTTAGTGAATTTTGGGTCATGAAATTTTCATTCTTTCTCATTGTCTTAAGCGTTAGAGTAATGAAATATTATTTTAATATCATGTAATTCAGCTTCTAGAATCATGCTTTATTGCTTTCATTATCTATTATCTTTTTCTTTTAATTGGATTTTACCTAAGATAAGTATTATTTTTATATTATATATTACTTTAGAATTTACTTTTGTCAACTAGAAAATATCAATGAGATAACTTAATCAACAACAAACCCTGTATGTTCCCAATAGGTGGAGTCTGGGTAGGGTAGTCTGTACGCAGACCTTACCCCTAACTAATGTAGGTAGAGAGGTTGTTTCCAATAGACCCTTGGCTCAGGAAGGGTAAGAAGAAGAAGAGGAAATCAAGGAAGGAAGAAAGAAGGAAGAGAAAAGAAAAAAGGAGAGATAAAGGATAAGTAGTACCAAATAATAGCAACAGGGAATACAATACCTGAGGCGAACAAAACCACATAACGTAAAAAAAATCTAAGAATATGAAGGGACATGCGTGCTACTAAGACTATCGGTGAACAACTAAAAGCTACCCAATAACCTTCTACCTTAATCCTCTACCCCCACACCCTCCTATCAAGGGTCATGTCCTCAGTGAGCTGAAGCAGCGCCATATCCTGTCTAATCACCTCTCCCCAATACTTCTTAGGCCTACTGTCACGACCCAAATTCCGAACACATGGGATCGTGATGGCGCCTAACACCACACTTGCTAGGCAAGCCAATGTTAGAACTTGATTAGCCATTTTCCTTTGAATATTTACTTAAACAAAATGAGACAATTTAAAATAAACTAAATCTAATAATTTCCAATGAATGTAATCAGGAATAATATTCGATATGATGAAATGAACCACGAGCTAAAACTAACTATATAACTACCCAGGATCTGGTGTCACAATTCACGAACTACTAAAGAGTACTACAAATAATGGGCTGAAAGAATTATATATCTGTTTTTGAATGTAATAAAACAGTGTCTATACAATTAAGAGAAGACTCCAGGAATCTGCGGACGCCAACAAATCTACCTTGTGTCTCCGAACAATGATGTCGGCTACTAAAATCTCCTAAATCTGACTGGTACCGGGATCTGCACAAAAAGAGTGCAGAGTGTAGTACCAGTACAACCGACCCCATATACTGAGTAAGTGTCGAGCCTAACCTCGACGAAGTAGTGACGAGGCTAAGGCGGGACAATCATAACATAACTTGTGACAAAATATATATATATATATATATATATATTACAGCAAGAAGAAAATAATAATAATAAACTAAATAACCAGTAACATGCAACAGTAAATAAAAACAACCCGGATAACTCTTTTCTGATATCAACTATAATCAACTCCTTAAAATTTCCAAGTTTCAATTTAAATCACAGTAAAAATCAGAGTATGAAACCTTTTTTAATAAAATCGGAGTTTTCCAAATCCTTATTTTTGAAAATCAATAAAATGTAAATATTCTCCCTTACCGGTCCTTGTTGGGGCGCGCAACCCGCTCCCACCTGGTCACCCTTATTTCTCCTCCATATATATATCACCCTTATTTCTCCTGTTGCGACATGCAACCCCATCCCACCTCTCCACCCTTATCACTCCTTGTTGCGGCATGCAACCTGCTCCCACCATACAATCACATCACTTTATTTATAAAATTGTAACGACCCGGCCGGTTGTTCCGTGAGATTAGCCCTGTTTCCCCTGTTTCTGCTTTATTGTGTGTTGTTTAGCCTGATTTTGTCATGTTGACTTGGTTGGTTCGGGTTCGGAGTGGTCGTGGTGAGAACTGAGACACTTAGTCTCTTAAATTGGCTTAATAGTTAGAAAGGTCAACTGGGAGTTTCCTTATTGATAAACGACCTCGGACTGTAGATTTTATGGATTGGATAGCTTCGTTAGGTGATTTGGGACATAGGAGTGTGTTCGGAATGTGGTTTTGATGTCCGGTGTAGAATTTGGCTTGAATTGGCGAAGTTGAGTTTTTGGCGATTTCCAGTCGGCAGCGAACCGAAAGTTGGAGTAGGCGGGTAGTGTCATTTCGGACGTGTGTGCAAATTTTCAGGTCATTCAAACGTGTTTTGGTTGGTTTCGGCATCATTGGCGGAATTTAGAAATCTCAAAGTTCATAGGCTTGAATCCGATATAATTTTGGTGTTTTAGCATTGTTTTGGGTGTTTCAAAGGCTCGACTAAGTTTTAATAAGGTCATGGGACTTGTTTCTATTTTTGGTTGGGGTTTCGAGGGGCTTGGGATGATTTCGGATAGTCATCGGAGGGATTGAAGTTGGAAAAGCATCTGAAGAAGCTGCTGGTGCCAGGCTTCTGGTGTGGCCGCACCTGCGGAAGGGTAGCCACAGGTGTGGGGTCGTTTGCGCAGGTGCGAAAAGAGGTCAGGCTGGAGAAATTCGCAGGTGTGAGACATAGCGGAGTCGCAGGTGTGAGATTAGGGCCTTAAGTGGAATTCCGCAGGTGCGTACCTGGGACCGCAGATGCGGGCCCGCATGTGCGGAGCAAAGGCCGCAGGTGCGGTTTCACTGGGCAGGGAGTATAAATACTTGCCTCTGCGAATTTTTGGCATTTTTCATCACTTTTGCCTGCAGGTTGAGTCATTTTGGGAGCAAATTGAAGAAGGATTTCGAGGGTCTTCTGTGGAGGTAAGTTTCTCTGACTAAAAACTCCATTCTATGTTGTTATTTGACGGATTAGGCTTGAAATTAGTGGATTTAATGGCATAAATTGGGGGTTTAGGGCTTGGGAAATTGAGACATATAATTAAGTAATTTAGGGGTCAATGGTGGTCGGATTTTGATGCATTTTATATGTGTAGACTCGGGAAAGGATAAGGATTCTTGTGATGCATGTTTTATCGAATTTCTAGACGTGGGCCGGGGGCCCGGGTTTGGCCAATTTCGGGAATTTTGGTCAAAATTGATAGTATTCGATAGGGCCTTGTTCCTTTAGCGTATATTGATGATGTTAATCTGGTTTTGGTTAGATTCGGAGAAATCGGGAGCCGATTCGAGAGGCAAGAGCATCGCAGATTAGTATTTGGGTCGGGTTGAGGTAAGTAATGACTATAAATCTTGTCCTAAGGGTATGAAACCCCGGACTTCGTATTTTCTCACTATTTTTGGAGTGGCGCACATGTCGGATGACGAGTGTATGGTGTGCATTGGTTTTTGGATTGGTACTTGGTCCTTTTCGCGGCAACTATTGAGTTGCGTATTTACTTTAAATCATATGTTAAATTGTGTTTTAAAACTATTGCTATATTTGGGCTGTAAGTCATGTTTGGGGCCTTGCGCCAACTTGTTTAGACCTCTTGGGGGCTTTTACTGCTATTTCCTCACTATGTTGAGTTATGATTTACACTCAGTCCTATTATGTTTAACAGTTTTTGATCTCAGCCTTAATTACACTATTTTGAGTTATAAAATAATGTTTTGGGTCAATTACCCCGTTTTACTGATAATCCGAGTGGCTTACTGAGAGTTTCTGACTGAGTGAGGCCCAGGGCCTGATTGTGAGGATATGAGATGCAACAAGGTGGCTTGATATTAGGGCTTGGGCTCAAGGCCCCTCCGAAGTTTGTACACACCCCTAGTGAGCGAGTGCGAGTGCGAGTGCCGAGTGACGGGTGATTGGGAGGTATTAGTGACTTTGAGGTTGCCTGATGGGCTGGTACTAAGTGATTGTGAGGTATGTTGAGTGACTGATTCTGAGTGATGATTTGCCCGAGGGGCGATTTATCATACATGTTTTTGCCCGAGGGGCTATTTATGATTTATTTCATTTTACACTAAACTCTTTGGGTATTTTTCTGAAATTGTTGGAAAGCACATTTATCAAAGGATTTTACTGAAGTTGTTTCTTTTAAAGCATGTTGGTTTAATGTATACATTGTTGGAAAGAAAGGTTGTGCTTATTGTGAATGGAAGATTTGATATTATGTGTCTCTTACTGCTTAGACTTGATTTATTTTCATTACTACTGAGTTGGCCTACTCACATTACTCCCTGCACCTCTGTGTGAAGATACAGGTGTTGGTACTGAGTGCTAGTTTCCTTCCTTCGTGTGGAGCCGGAGTTGGGTCTTCGAGGTAGTTGTTCAGCGTCCACATCATCTCTTTTCCCATTTCTTGTTTTGTACTTAGTTCCTCGTTCCGAGTCTTGATGTATTTTGACAGTAGGGTTATTTTGTACTGTTCATAGATGCTCATGACGGTTGACTCCAGGTTTTGAGGTAGTGTATAAACTGTTTTACTTATTTTGTTGCTTTAAACTACTTAAGCGAAAGAAATTTTTGTGAAAGATCAAAATAGTTTTGGAAATTATGAAATATTATGTCAGTATGTAATTGTTGGCTACCCTAGTTCCATGATAGGCGCCATCACGGCCGGCTTAGGGTTTGGGGTCGTGAGAAGTTGGTATCAGAGCCTAGGTTACATAGGACTCAACGGTCATGAACATGTTTAGTAGAGTCTTGCAGATCGGTACGGAGACGCCTGTACTTATCTTCGAGAGGCTGCAGAGCCCTTAGGAAAAATCTCATTTTTCTTGAATTTTGTCGTGCCATTTTGTTGATTCTGGAAATCTAAACTTCTGTTGTTTCATTCTCTCACAGATGGTGAGGACTCGCGCTACCGATCAGGGTGACCAGCCACCAACTAGACCAGCGAGAGGTCGAGGCCGTGGTAGAGGTAGGGGACCAGCCCGTGCAACAGCCGGGGCAGTACCAGAGGGTCCACCTACCATTCAGGATCATATTCCCACCATAGATACTCCACCGGGACAGGCTCAAGCACCGACGGTGCCTATTGTTATTCCGGGTCTTCAGGAGAATTTGGCTCAAATCTTGAATGTATGTACCACCCTTGCTCAGGCTATTGCTGCGTCTTCTACTGCTGCTACTTCTCAGGCCGAGGGAGGCAGTCAGACTCCAGCTGCCTAGACACCTGGGAAGGTTACTCAGGGCCTTCAGACACCGGGGGCAGTTCCAGCCCAGCAGGTTGCTCCAGTTCAGGACTTCGTGGTTCCAGCTATGCAAGATGATGAGCAGCGCATGCTGGGTGATTTAGAAGACTTCTGCCTCCGACATTCAGTGGTGTTGAGGGCGAGGATGCCCAGGGTTTTTTGGATAAGTGTCAGAGGATGCTTCGTACTGCTGGGATTCTGGAGACCAGTGGGGTCTCGTTTGCTACTTTTCAGTTTTCTGGTGGGAGTCCTTCGAGAGGTGTAGGCCTATTGGTTCAGCACCCCTCACCTAGCAGCAGTTCTCCATTATCTTCTTGGAGATGTATGTTCCCCGGTCGAACAGGGAGGAGCAGCGCAGGCAGTTTGAGCAGCTGCGTCAGGGGAGCTATCAGTGATGCAGTGTGAGATGCGGTTTTCAGAGTTGGCTCGTCATGCCACCAAGTTGGTTCCTACCGATAGGGAGAGGATTAAGAGGTTCGTGGATGGCCTCACTTATCAGCTCCGCCTTTTTATGACTCGAGAGAAGATATCAGGTGCTACCTTCAAGCAGGTTGTTGATATTGCTCGAGATATTGAGTCGGTTTGCCACCCAGAGAGGGAGGATAGGGAGGCCAAGAGGCCTCGTGGATCGGGTGGTTCTAGTGGTGCTCCTTCTAAGGGGCAGTTTCAGCATGGTAGAGGCCGTTCATTCAGGCCCCCTCAGTCACTACGCACTATAGTGGTGCATCTTCGGGGCATGGTCCCCATAGTTCTAAGCCGGGCCGTTCTTCATTCGGTGCCCTTCCAGCTCAGAGTGTAGCTCGAGCACCACCAGTTCAGAGTTCCTCTATGCATGATTCTTCTAGTGGTCACTCTGGTGCCAAGGGTTTCTATCAGTCCCCGTCTCCAACTCCAGGGAGTTGTTTTGAGTGCGAGAGTTTGGGCACATGTCGAGGCAGTGTCCTCGTAGTTTTGGTAGTTCTTCTCAGTAGAGGGGCCAGCCCTTGACTTCGGCTCCAGTTACTTCACCACCCGCCCAGACAGCTCGGGATAGGGCCAGACCGCCAGGGGCCGCCCTAGAGGGGGAGGTCATGCAGGTGGAGGCCAGGCTCGTATCTATGCACTTCTATCTAGGCCAGATGTTATGGCCTCCAATGCAGTGATCACAGGTATTGTCTCAGTCTGTCGCTGAGATGCTTTGGCTTTATTTGACCCTGGTTCTACATATTCCTATGTTTCATCATATTTTTTCCATTTTATGGATATGCCCCGTGAGTCTCTAGTTACATCGGTTCATGTGTCGACTCCGGTGGGCAATACTATTATTGTAGACCGTGTGCATCGGTTGTGTGTGATATCTGTTGGGGGTCTAGAGACCCGAGTGGACCTATTGTTACTTAGCATGGTTGATTTTGACGTGATATTAGGCATGGATTGGCTATCTTCGTGTCATGTTGTTCTTGATTGTTAAGACCGTGACCATAGCTATGCTAGGATTTTCGAGGGTTGAGTGGAGAGGTTCTTCTGAGTATGTGTCTAGCAGGGTGATTTCCTACCTGAAGGCTGCGTATGGTTGAAAAGGGGTGTTTATCGTATTTTGCTTTTGTGAGGGATGTCAGTGGTGAGACTTCCGCTATTGATTCGGTTCCTATGGTCCGTGATTTTCCGGACATGTTTCCTGCAGACCTGCCAGGAATTCCACCGACAGGGACATTGATTTTGGTATTGACCTGGTGCCAGGCACTCAACCTATCTCTATTCCACCTTATCATATGGCACCAACGGAGTTGAAGAAATTAAAGGAGCATCTTCAGGAACTCCTAGATAAGGGGTTCATTCGGCCTAGTATGTCACCTTGGGGTGCTCTGGTGTTGTTTGTGAAGAAGAAAGATGGTTCTATGCGTATGTGTATTGATTATCGGCAGCTGAACAAGATTACGGTGAAGAACCGGTATCCCTTGCCTCGTATAGATGACTTGTTTGATTAGTTGCAGGGTGCCAGGGTATTTTTTGAGGTTGACTTGCGTTTTGGCTATCATCAGTTGAAGATTTGGGGGCCCGACATCCCGAAGACTGCTTTCAGGACTAGGTATGGTCATTATGATTTTCTGGTTATGTCATTCGGGTTGACCAATGCCCCATCGGCCTTTATGCACTTAATGCACAGTGTATTCCGGCCTTATCTGGATTCTTTCATCATCATGTTTATCGATGACATCTTGGTGTATTCCTGATCTCGGGAGGATCATGAGCAGCATTTGAGAGTTGTGCTTCAGACCTTGAGGGAGAAGAAGTTGTATGCAAAATTTTCAAAGTGTGAGTTATGGTTTGATTCAGTAGCGTTCTTGGGGCACGTGGTGTCCTGTGAGGGTATTCAGGTTGATCAGAAAAAGATAGAGGCGGTGTAAAGCTTTCCTAGACCGTCATCATCTACCGAGATTCGTAATTTCCTTGGTTTGGCAGGGTACTATCGCCGTTTTGTAGAGGAATTTTAATCTATTGCAGCACCTATGACCAGGCTGACCCAGAAGGGTGCTCAGTTCAGGTGGAGTGAGGAGTGTGAGGAGAGCTTTATAAAGCTCAAGTCAGCTTTGACTACAGCTCCGGTGTTGGTTTTGCCTACAAGTTCAGGTTCTTATACAGTTTACTGTGACGCCTCGAGAGTTGGCCTTGGAGCAGTTTTGATGCAGGACGGTAGGGTGATTTCCTACGCGTCCAAACAATTGAAGGTGCACGAGAAAAACTACCCGGTGCACGATCTTGAGCTAGCAGCTATTGTCCACACCTTGAAGATTTGGCGTCATTATTTGTATGGAGTGCAATTTCAGATTTTCACTAATCACCGTAGTTTGTAGCATCTGCTTAAGTAGAAGGACCTGAATTTGTGTCAGAGGAGATGGTTGGAGCTCCTCAAGGATTATGACCTCAGCATTCTATATCATCCGGGGAACGCCAATGTAGTGGTTGATGCCCTGAGTCGCAGAGCAGAGAGTTTGGAGAGTCTAGCCTACCTTCCAGTGACAGAGCGACCTTTAGCACTTGATGTTCATGCTTTAGCGGGTCAGTTGGTGAGATTGGATCTATCAAAGCCCCCGCGGGTATTGTCTTGTGTAGCCTCCGGGTCATCTCTTTATGATCAGATTAGAGCACGCCAGTATGATGATCCACACTTGCTCGTTCTTCAGGACAGGGTCTGTCGCGGTGATGCCAGGGATGTGGTTATTGGTGATGATGGGGTCATGAGAATGCAGGGCCAGATTTGCGGGCCCAATGTGGATGGACTTCTAGATTTGATTCTAGTACAGGCCCATAGTTCGTGGTATTCCAACCATCCGAGTGTCGCAAAGATGTATCAGGATCTGAGACAGCATTATTGGTGGAGGCGGATGAAGAGGGATATTGTTGAGTGAGTTCGTGGCTTGGTGTATCAACTGTCAGCAGGTCAAGTATGAGCACCAGAGACCGGGTGGATTGCTTCAGAGATTAGATATTCCGGAGTGGAAGTGGGAGCGGATCACAATGTACTTCGTAGTTGGGCTTCCACGGACTTCGAGGAGGTTTGATGCTCTATGAGTTATTGTGGATTGGCTGACCAAGTCCGCGCACTTTATTCCTATTGGTACTACTTATTCTTCGGAGTGGTTAGCTGAGATTTATATCAGGGAGATTGTCCGATTGCATGGGGTTCCAGTTTCTATCATTTTTGACAGAGGTACTCAATTCACATATCAGTTTTTAAGGGCCGTGCAAAGGGAGTTAGGTACTTAGGTTAAGTTGAGCACAGCGTTTCATCCTCTAACAGACGGGCAGTCGAAGCGTACTATTCAGATCTGGAGGACATGTTGCATGCGTGTGTCATTGATTTCAGGAGTTCATGGGACCATATTGTGCCACTCGCGGAGTTTGCATATAATAATGGTTATCAGTCGAGTATCTAGATGGCTCCATATGAGACTTTATATGGTAGGAGGTGCAGATCTCCGGTTGGTTGGTTTGAGTTGGGCGAGGCTAGGCTATTGGGCAGAGACTTGGTTCAGGATGCATTGGGTAAGGTGAAGGTTATTTAGGAGTGGATTCGCACGTCACAGTCTAGGCAGAAAAGTTATGCTGACCGGAAGGTCCAAGATGTGTCTTTCATGGTTGGGGAGAAGGTGCTGCTAAAGGTGTCACCCATGAAGGGTGTTATGAGGTTCAGGAAGAGGGGAAAGTTGAGTCCCCAGTTCATTGGGCCATTTGAGGTGCTTCAGAGGATTTCAGATAGCTTTGTTAAGTGATATTCTACTCAGGGGTGTGTTCGGAATGTGGTTTTGATGTCCGGCGTAGAATTAGGCTTGAATTGGCGAAGTTGAGTTTTTGGCGATTTCCGGTCGGCAGTGGAAAGTTAGCAATCGGGGCCGAAATGGAATTCTGAAAGTTGGAGCAGGTGCGTAGTGTCATTTTGGACGTGTTTTGGTTGGTTTCTGCATCATTGGCGGAATTTAGATATCTCAAAGTTCATAGGCTTGAATCCGATGTGATTTTGGTGTTTTGACGTTGTTTTGATTTTCTCGAAGGCTCGACTAAGTTTGAATAAGGTTATGGGACTTGTTTGTGTTTTTGGTTGGGGTCCTGAGGGGCTCGAGATGATTCCAGATAGTCATCGGAGGGATTGAAGTTGGAAAATGCATCTGAAGAAGCTACTGGTGCCAGGCTTATGGTGTGGCCGCACCTGCGGAAAGGTAGATGCAGGTGCGACGCCGCAAGTGCGGGGTGGTTTTCGCAGGTGCGAAAAGGGGTCAGGCTGGAGAAAGTCGGAGGTGCGAGACATGGGCCGCACCTGCGGAGCCGCAGGTGCGGGCGATTCACCGCAGGTGCGAGATCTGGGCCTTAAGTGGAATTTCGCAGGTGCGCACCTGGGACCACATGTGCGGAGAAAAGGCCGCAGGTCGGTTTCACTGGGCAGGAAGTATAAATACTTGCCTCCTCGAATTTTTGGCATTTTTCATCACTTTTGCATGCCGGTTGAGTCATTTTGGGAGCAAATTCAAGAAGGATTTCGAGGGTCTTCTATGGAGGTAAGTTTCTCGGACTAAAAACTCGATTCTATGTTGTTATTTGACGGATTAAGCTTGGAATTAGTGGATTTAATGTCATAAATTGGGGGTTTAGGGCTTGGGAAATTGAGACTTATAATTAAGGAATTTAGGGGTCAATTTTGGTCGGATTTTGATGCATTTTATATATGTAGACTCGGGAAAGGATAAGGATTCTTGTGATGCGATTTTTATTGAATTCCGAGACGTGGCACGGGTTTGGCCAATTTCGGGAATTTTTGTTAAAATTGATAGTTTTCGATTGGGCCTTGTTCCTTTAGCGTATATTGATGATGTTAATCTGGTTTTGGTTAGATTCGGAGCAATCGGGAGCTGATTCGAGAGGCAAGAGCATCACGGAATTGTATATTGGCCGGGTTGAGGTAAGTAATGACTATAAATCTTGTCTTGAGGGTATGAAACCTTGGACTTCGTATTTTCTTACTATTTTTGGAGTGGCGCACATGTCGGATGACGAATGTGTGGCATGCACTGATTTTTGGATTGGGATTATGTCCTTCCCGCGGCAACTATTGAGTTGCGTATTTACTTTAAATCATATGCTAAATTGTGTTTTAAAACTATTGCTATATTTGGGTTGTAACCCATGTTTGGGGCCCTGCGCCGACTTGTATAGACCCCTTGAGGGCTTTTACTACTATTTCCCCATTGTGTTGACTTATGATTTTCACTCGGTCATATTATGTTTAACTATTTTCGAACTCAGCCTTAATTACACTATTTTGAGTTATAAAATGATGTTTTGGGTCGAGTACCCCGTTTTACTGATAGCCCGAGTGACTTACTGAGAGTTTCTGACTGAGTGAGGCCGAGAGCCTGATTGTGAGGATATAAGATGCCACGAGGTGGCTTGATATTAGCGCTTGGGCTGAAGGAGTCCCTCCGGAGTCTCTACACACACCCAGTGAGCAGGTACCTACTGAGTGCGAGTGCCGAGTGCCGAGTGCCAAGTGTCGAATGACGAGTGATTGGGAGGCATGAGTGACTGTGAGGTTGCCCGAGGGGCTGATACTGAGTGATTGTGAGGTATGCTGAGCGACTGATTCTGAGTGATGATTTTCCCGAGGGGCGATTTATGATACATGTTTTGGAAAGCACATTTTTCAAAGGATTTTACAGAAGTTGTTTTTTCAAAGCATGTTAATTTAATGTATACACTGTTGGAAAGAAAGATTGTGCTTATTGTGAATGGATGATTTGATCTTATGTGTTTCTTACTGCTTAGACTTGATTTATTTTTTATACTACTGAGTTGGCATACCCACATTACTCTTTGCACCCCTGTGTGCAGATATAGGTGCTGGTACCGAGCGCTAGTTTCCTTCCTTCGTGTGGAGCCGGAGTTGGGACTTCGAGGTAGCTGTTCAGCGTCCACAACATCTCTTTTCCCTATTCTTGTTTGGTACTTAGTTCCTCACTCCGAGTCTTGATGTATTTTGACAACAGGGTTATTTTGTACTGCTCGTAGATGCTCATGACGGTTGACTTTAGGTTTTGTGGTAGTGTATAAACTGTTTTACTCATTTTGTTGCTTTAAACTGCTTAAGCGAAAGAAATTGTTGTGAAAGATCGGAATAGTTTTGGAAATTATGAAATATTATGTCAGTATGTAATTGTTGGATAGCCTAGTTCCATGATAGGCGCCATCACGGCCGGCTTAGAGTTTGGGGTCGTGACAAAAATTTCCACAATTCAGGTCAAAACCTTTCACAATATTCTTGTCTCAACAATTTTAAACAGATAGTTGTACAACTCATGAACTTCATCTATTAACATTTCACAATACCGGAATATATATATGAGTCGTAAAATAATGTCATCCTATTCAGGATTTATGTATCACCATGAAACCAAGGGAACAAGTCGACGAAAATAATTAGACATGGAGGTATCAATGATCATAAAACAGTTTAAGCTAGGAATCAAAAAATTGGAAACAAGGAAGGGAGCATGTTCAACAATAATATTAGTGGTGCATAGATACTCGTCACCTCACATATACACCACACCCATGCAAATTCACATAGCATTTAAGTGGGGATGCCTATTCCCTCAAGTCAAGGTTAAACCAATCACTTACCTCAAATTCGCAGGCCACTCACTACTCAATTACAGCTTTTCCTTTAGAATTTTTTTGCTCTAACCCGCTAGAATCTAATCATAATTAGCTCAATATCATTAATTTATGCTAAAGGAACTAACTTTACTGAAAAATTATAGTTTTCCTAAGTTTTCTCAAAAAAGAAAATTAAAAATCGACCCCGGGTCTGCTTAGTCCAAACTCGGGGTTCGGACCAAATTTCGTTTACCCATTCACCCCCGAGCCAGAATATGCAATTAGTTTCGAAATCCGACCCAATTCGAGGTCAAAATTCGATTTTTACAAATTCCCTAATTCTACCCAAACCCTCAATTTCTACTATGAAAATTCTTAATTTTTGATTGAAAAGTGATGAAAAACATTTGGTAATTAAGAGAGAAGAATTTAGAATTGTTTACCAACACTTTGGGGATGAATTTCTGTGAAGAAAATTGCCTCTAGGTCTTTGTAGTTCAAAAAATATGAAGAAAGAAGTTCTGCCCGTTTATAAAACATGTTTTATATGATTGGGCAGGCCTTCATCACGTTCGCAATGGGTCAGGCCCGTTGGCCTTCGCGTTCGCGTGAGGACGAACGTGTTCGCGTAGTATTAGGCACATTGACCTCCACGTTCGCGACCAAGTGGACGCGTTCGCATAGAGTAAGTAGCTCCCCTCCCCCAGGTCCAATTATGCATCACGTTCGGGTGGGCCAAAACGCGTTCGTATAGTACAAAATATCCTCGGTGCATTTTTTTACACTACATGTTCGGGAGGGAAGTAACGCGAACGCGAAGAACAAAAGTGTTGTGCACCAGAAAAATCAAAAACAACAAATTTAACTAGTTCAAAACATCTCGTAGCGTATCCGAAACTCACCCGAGCCCTGGGGGCTCTAAACCAAACATGCACGCAAGTCTAAAATTGTCATACAGACTTTCTCGTGCGATCAAATCATGAAAATAACATCTAAAACTACAAATTTAACATCAAAACTCCTCATTTTTCTCAAGAACACTTAACTTTCACTATTTCTCTACCGGACGTCCGAATCACGTCAAATATTTTCCGATTCTCACCAAATTTCACAGATAAGGCTTAAACATCATAAAAACATGTACCGGGCTCCCGAACCAAAATACGGACCCGATACCAATGAGTTCAAACATTAATTCATTTATTTATTACCTTAAAAATCTAGCATAACAATTTTCTTCAAAAATTGATTTCCAAAGCTAGGGACGTCGGAATTCAATTCCGGGCTTACGCCCAAGTCCCATATTTTACTGTGGACCTTCCGGAATCGTCGGAACACGGATCTGGGTCCGTTCACTCAAAATGTTGAACCAAGTCAACTAAAACCAATTTTTAAATTCCAAAAATTATTATTTCTCATATTTTCACATAAAAGCTTTCCGGTTTCACTCATGGACTGCACATGCAAATCGAGGTAAATAAAATTGATCTTTTTAAGGCTAATGAGCCTGGAATTGAGTCTTAACTTATAAGATGACCCTTTGGGTCATTAGTCATCACAATCTCCACCTCTAAAACAAACGTTCGTCCTCGAACGAACATAGAAAATTACCTGAAGTGGCAAACAAGTGGGGATATCTACTCTGCATGTCCAACTCGGACTCCCAAGTAGCTGCCTCAACAGGCTGACCCCTCCAGTGCACTCGAACTGAAGGATAACTCTTTGATCTTAATTGACGAACCTGCCGGTCTAGAATGGCTACCGCGTCCTCCTCATAAGTCAAATCTTTATCCAATTGGACAGAGCTGAAATCTAACACGTGGGACGGGTCACCATGATATTTCTGGAGCATAGATACATGAAATACCAGATAAACTGAGGATAACCCTGGAGGCAACTCAATTCTATAAGGTACCTCCCCCACTCTATCAAGAATCTCAAATGGTCTGATATACCTAGGGCTCAACTTGCCCTTCTTCCCAAATCTCATGACACCCCTCATGGGTGATACCTCAAGTAATACTCTCTCTCCAACCATGAATTCCACATCCCGAACCTTACGATTGACGTAACTCTTTTGCCTAGACTGATCTGCACGAAGCCGATCCTGTATAATCTTGACCTTATCTAATGCCTCTTGAACTAAGTCTGTACCCAATAATCGAGCCTCTCCCGGCTCAAACCACCCAACTGGCGATCTACACTGTCTACCATATAATGCCTCATAGGTAGCCATCAGAATGCTCGACTGATAACTATTACTGTAGGCAAACTCCGCTAACAGAAAGAATTGATCCCAAGAACCTCCAAAATCAATAACACAAGCGCGGAACATATCCTCTAGAATTTGAATAGTACGCTCGGACTGCCCGTCCGTCTGAGGATGAAATGTTGTGCTCAACTCAACCCGGGTACCCAACTCTCACTAAACTTCCCTCCAGAAGTGTGAGGTAAACTGCGTACCTCGATCAGAAATGATAAACACGGGCACACCGTGAATGCGAACAATCTCTCGAACATATATCTCTGCCAACCGCTCCGAAGTGTAAGTACTTTCCATTGGAATGAAATGTGCTTATTTAGTCAACCTATCCACAATAACTCAAACGACGTCGAACTTCCTCTGTGTCCGTGGGGGTCCAATAACGAAGTCCATAGTGATACGCTCCCACTTCAACTCAGGAATCTCTATCTGCTGAAGTAAACCACCGGGTCTCTGATGCTGATATTTCACCGGTAGGAAATTCAAACAACGAGCCACATAAGCAACAATATCATTTTTCATCCTTCGCCACCAGTAGTGTTGCCGCAGGTCCTGGTACATCTTGGCAGCACCCGGGTAAATAGAATACTTAAGAATTGTGATCTTCTTCAAGAATCAACTCACGAAGGCCATTAACATTAGGCACACATATACGACCCTGCATCCTCAAAACACCGTCATCTCAAACTGTAACCTTCTTGGCACTACTATACCGAACGGTGTACCTAAGGACCATAAGTGCGGGTCATCATCCTGCCGATCTCTGATACGCTCGAATAAGGAAGACAGAGCAACTGTAAAAGCTAAAACACGGCTGGGAAAAATATCCAACCTCACGAACTGATTAGCCAAAGTCCTAATGTCTAGAGCTAACGGTCTCTCACCGAGTGGAATAAATGCAAGGTTGCCCATACTTACTTCTTTCCGACTCAATGCATCGGCCACCACATTGACCTTTCCTGGATGATACAATTTAGTGACATCGTAATCTTTCAATAAATCTAGCCATCTTCTCTGTCTCAAATTAAGATCCTTTTGCTTGAACAAGTACTGGAGGCTACGATGATCCGTGTAAACCTAACATGGCACGCCATAAAGATAGTGCCTCCATATTTTCAATGCATGAACAATGGTTGCCAACTCTAAGTCATGGATAGGATAATTCTTCTAATGAATCTTTAATTACCGAGACACATATGCTATCACCCTACCCTCTTGCATCAATACCGCTCCCAACCCAACACGGGAAGCATCACAATATACTGTGAAAGATCCTAAACCTGAGGGTAACACCAATACCGGTGCTGAAGTCAAGGCTGTCTTGAGCTTCTGGAAGCTCGCCTCACACTCATCTGACAATTTAAATGGGGCACCCTTATGAGTCAATATCGTCATCGGGACTGCTATATACGAGAACACGTCCATAAAATGACGGTAGTATCCCGCTAAACCCAAGAAGCTCCTGGTTTCCGTGGCTGAAGTGGGTCTAGGCCAGTTCTTGACTGCCGCTATATTTTTAGAATCTACCTGAATACCCTCTGCTGATATGATGTGACCCAAGAAAGCTACTGAATCTAACCAGAATTCACACTTCGAAAATTTTGCATACAACTGATTATCCCTCAAAGTCTGGAGTGTTATATGGAGGTGTTTCTCATGCTCCTCCCTACTGCGGGAGTATATAAGAATATCATTAATGAACACAATTACGAAGGAATCCAGATAAGACTTGAAAACTCAATTCATCAAATCCATAAAGGCTGCTAGGGAATTAGTCAAGCCAAAAGACGTCACCAAAAATTCATAGTGCCCATACCTTGTTCGAAAGGCTGTTTTAGGAACATCGGAAGCCCTAATATTCAACTGACGGTAGCCTTATCTCAGATAAATTTTTAAAAACACACTGGAGAAGCTTATGTCGGAGTCGGTAGAGCTGGAGGCCCTATGTGCCCGAAAAGAAAAGGAATTGATCAACCTCCGGGCAGGCTCGGGGAGAGTGCTCTGAGAGAGGGCCGACTTCACCGAGCAGGTATTCTAGTGCCCACAATTTTATTTTTAATTTCAATGCTTGGTGCTGATCGACTTATTTCTGTTCTTTTCAGATAAGGCAGAAGGATGCCCTGGTGGAGAGGCTCCGAGAGGATGTTGCGGCCAAGGACGCTGAAATCCTTGAGTTGGCTCGGCTAAATGATGTCGTGGCTTCGGAGAGGGACGCGCTTCGTGGGAAGCTATCCTCGATCCAAGACCTAGTTCAAGGTGCTCAGGATGAGGCTGCTGCACTATCTGCGGCCAAGTATGAGGCCGATGAGTTTGTCTCCTCATACAAAAAGGGTGTTGCTGCTGCGAATGACCGGGCCAAGGTGATATCCGAGAAGGCCGAGCTAAAACTGGCTCGGGCAGTTGCTCATGCCCGCATACAAGCCAGGAGACAAGCCTTCGTAGAGGTGAGCGCTAAGGGTGTAGATCTCTCTACCAAGATCAAAAAAGCCAGGGCCCTGGAGGAAGAATCGGCAATACCGAATACGTCAGATGAGGGCTCCGAAAGCGGCTCGAACAGCAGCGAAGAGTAGATTCACCTACTATTTTCCTTTTTTCCTTTTCTGATATGGAACCCTCGGGGGGGATTTTTTTTGTAGAAATACCCTTGTAAATGCATTTTTGAAATAAAATATCTCTTTGTTACATATCTCCCAAACTTTGCCCTGCAATGCTTACGCAAAAGTTGACTTTCAAGCTTCGATTTTAGCCCTTCGGAACCCGTACTTGCAATAGTAGATCCACTCGAGATCGGACACCTTCTCGAGGCTAGGTCAGCATGGGGGCTTCGATCCCTCGAACGCTGTGTGAAAGTGTCATTTATATGACATGACCGTGAAGTGACAGAGGTGGCCCCGCCGGTACACTTCCCTAAAAGTTATGGAAACTTTGTCAGAATTTAATGGCTTTCAAAGTAGTTGAATAGACACCGCTTGCTCTATATGTATACTTGCTTCCTCTTCATTCTAAGTCTTGCAACTTTGCAAAACTAGCTTTTCTTTCAATGTTCTCTTCCTTTTCTCATCTAGCGAGACTGTTTTCATTTCTTCCTTTTCACCTTTTCTTGAGTAGTTATGGTTGCCGTGCCCGAATCCGTTCACCTAGAAGAGGAAAAGTTTACCTCTGCATCTTTCTCGGCCGGTGGTACACCGCCGGGGTACGGCGAGTTAACCTCGAGCTGCTTTGCTTTGAAGAAAGATTTTGCACTAGAGAAACCCTTCGACGCCTGATGCGAGGCTAGAATTCATGGTTTAACATGTTATATGCCCTACATNAAAATACACTTTTTATGTGCATAATAGAGTCTATTTCATGTGTAGGTGAATTGGAGATGGAAACCGAGCTAAATGGATGCAAATACATTAAAAATACGCTCAAGAGGCAAGGAGGAGTGCACTGGGCTATAGCTGGGTGCCAGAGCCCAAACGCCTGGCCATGCCTGGCGTTAGCCAGGCGTTAGGGTCCAAACGCCAGCCCTAGCCTGGAATTAGCCAGGCGTTGGAGTCCAAACGCCAGCCCCAGCCTAGCGTTATCCAGGCGGTAAGGCCCAAACTCCAGGCCCCTGTTTCGGTCAATTCCGAGTTTTGACAAGTTTAAGTGTTTCCCGGTTGGAATAGAAGTCTCCCACTTGTTTAGGATTTGTCCTAAACATATAAATAGACTCCAAAAATACAACTTAACGAGGATTGGAAGGCAGACGAAGGATTTGAAGAGAGAAAACCATTGAAGTGACAAAAACATTGATTTTTACATCTTTTATTCATTACTTTGTAATTCAATTATGCAATTTATTTTGAGTTTGATTCTTATGAACATGTCTAGCTAACTTATTTAATCTAGGATTTTGGTAGAACCTGTTGGGGATGAATTT